>VDFB02391885.1:0-23509 GCA_007258455.2 Sequoia sempervirens | reverse complement strand
GGACCACGAATCGGGATTCCTTTTTAACAAAGGTCTTTTTAAGATTGGAGGTGATATCAGATGGGAGGGTTCCTATGCTAAGGTAGATAAATATATCATGATACCACAGGATCCAGGACAAATGATGACACATGCAAATTTAGATTCAGGGATTTCGAAAGTAAGTATGAGAAGTTGTTCTACCAAGTATTCACATTGAAGGATGTTGTGCAACATGTCTAATAACGATCCAATTGTTTCCATAACATCTGATGCTTAGTTGTTCATGCGAGGAATATGTTCAAAAGTTATGTCTATGAAAAATTCCTTGATATTCTCTACCATCTTCTTGTAAGGAGTGACTTTTTCATCCTTAGTTTGGTAGTCATCATTGAATTGGTTGATAACTAGCTGTGAGTCTCCATAGACTTTCATTTCTTGAATCTTCCATTGAACTACTATCCTTAGACCTATGATTAGGACTTTGTACTAAAAAATGTTGTTAGTACACAAGAATGATAGCCTGTATGGCTTTGTGATGCAATCACCTTGAGGGGTGATAAAGAGAATACCTGCCTCTGATCCATCTTGGGTGAACGATCCATCAAAGTACATTTTCCATTGATCGGTTAGGTTGACAAGGAACACTAATTCATTAGGGAATTTAGATATTAATGGATTCTCTATGTATATAGGTGCCTCGTCCAGTTGGTTTGTGATCACTTTCCATTTGATTACCTTGTGCTCCACATACTCTATGTAAAATTTAGTTAAGATCATTATCCATTTGGCCATTCACCCAGTGAGAGTTGCTTTGGATAATAGGTATTTCAGTGGGTCGATCTTTGCAATGAGTTTGATTTGATGTGACAACATGTAGTGTTTGAACTTTTGTGAAACAAAAAAAACTACTAAGCACGATTTCTCAATGGATTAATAGTTCATTTCATAGCCCACTAAGGTCCTGCTGATGTAGTAGATAACTCTTTCCTTTTTGTTTTCATCATGTTGTGCTAGAAGAGTACCTAGTGTTGCTGATGTTGCTGAGATATACAGGATCAATGGTTTGTTCGGTATTGGTGGCATGAGCACTAGAGGTGTCAATAGATAGTCCTTGATCTGCTAGAAAGCTTTATCACACTTCTTATCCCACTTGTAAGTTATTCCTTTATGGAGAAGATGCGAGAAAGGGTGGATTTTGTTTGATAACTGTGCTATGAACCTCCTAATGGACTACAATCTTCCTTGTAACCCTCTCATTTGCTTCAATGTTTCTGGTGCTTCCATGTATAGGATGGATTTTAGCTTTGCTAGATCAACTTCTATCCTCTCTGTGAGATGATATAGCCAAGGAGCTTTCCTGATGTCACCCCAAATACACATTTTTTTGGATTCAACAGTACCTTATATTCTTTGAGCCTGTTGAAGATGGGTCCCAAGACTTGTATGTGCTCTCTCCTTTTCTTTGAATTTTCCAAAACATTATCCACATAGTCTTTAACTATTTTGTGGATCATGTCGTGAAAGATGAGGGTCATTTCTCTCTGATAAGTTTCTCCTGCATTCTTTAGTCCAAATGACATCATGTTCCAATAGTATGTCCCCCATGGACAAGTGAATGTAGTTTTGTGTTGATCCTCCTAGGCGATCATGATTTGATTATAGCTTGAAAAACCATCCATGAGTGCTAACATTTCATGCCCAACTGTTAAATCCACTATGATGTCGATGTTAGGAAGAGGGAAATCATCCTTCAGACATGATTTGTTCAAGTATCTAAAATTAGTGCAGATTTTGATGCTCCTAGTGGGTTTGGAGACTGGTACCAGGTTTAAAACCCACCTAGGATAATCTATGGGTCAGATGAATCCAACGTCAAGAAGCTTTTGTAACTCAAGTTTGACTAAGAGTGCTATCTGAGGGTGCATTTTCCTTAACTTCTATTTTATTGGTTTGGCTTCAGGATAGATTGCTAGATGATGCACAACTACTTCTAGATCAAGCCTAGGTATATTCATGTATGACCATGCAAAGTTATCTCTTCACTCTTTTAGGAATACTGCTAGGTTATTCTATTCTTCATCTAACAAGGATTCAACATAGAAATGATCTTGGGTGCTTCTTCTATTCCCACGTTGGTTGGAGTGGCCTTTTTTGCTAGTACCATTAACTTCTCTAGATGCATTGCATTAAGGGGGAGATTGAATCCATCATCCTTGGGCACCTCAAAGAGGTTTTAACCCTTGGATATGTCCTTTCTTTTTACTATTTTAGGATCAAAGAGTGCCACAGTGTGGTTTTCACTCAAAGATCTGTATGTTAGTTGCATGTCATCAATTTTGCAATTGAAAGATTTAATTGTCTCCCCATAATATTCCCTTGTGTCGAGCTCTATGTAAAAACTATCCTTTTGGTTTTCCCATGATAAGTTGTCACGAAGTCCCATGAATTCTGAGATCACTTCATCATTTTCAAATAAATCTAGAATCGGTGGTCCTTGTTGGTCCAAGTCAATGAGTTATGGGTATACTAGGTGTATTTCATTTGGTTGGTTGCTTAGGGTGAAGGATGATGTAGATATCATGAAGAGGGATTTATACTCAAATAGGTCAGAAACATTGAGGGGGAAGTCATCTAGGGTCGTATCACGTGATGTTGGTAACCAAGAGGAAGCCTCAACCCATTTAGTGGAAGTACCTTTTCCAATAAGGGTAACCTTGCTAGTAGTGCAACCTAGGCCAAGATTCTTTGGATGTTTCTCAGGAATGATAGGTTCTAGCAAATCATTGTCATTTTGTCCCAGTTTCTCATTCTTGGTATACCCCATTCCCTTCATTAACTGCAAGCCTTTGTTGTCATCTTCCATGGGAAGAACATGAATGGGTCATTCATCTTGATAGAGAAGTTTAGAGATATCCTCCTCATTTACATCTTCTTTGTTCAAATCCCCCCATTTGGTGAAGGTAGTAGCGGCCATCTTGATAGTTTTAGGGACGTTGTTGCTAGATGTGGGATTCCCATGGGATTTGTGAGAAAGAGGCAACTCTCCCAATACAAAATTATCCTTCATTAGTTTATAGTTTCCACAACCATCATCCTGGATCACTACTTTGATGTCAAGTATGTTTTGCACAATAGGTGTTTTTGTTTCTGAGGTAGATGAAAGGGATGATGGGTCAAAAAATGAGGTAGAAGGTGTAGGCCCTTCATCATTCTTGGGTATTTGGGGGATCTTATAGAACTTGGCCTCAAGATTCTTGCAATAGTAAAAAGGCTCAGGATCTCTGTGGATGGTAACTTCTCTACCTTCGAAAGGAAACTTTACACATTGATGGTAGGTTGAAGCTACAAATTTTAGGGCATGGATCCAGGGTCAACCAAGCAAGATGTTGTAGGAAAGATCAAGGTATAACACTTGGCATGTAGTTTCTATGATGATGGGGCTCACTTGGATGGGTAGTGAGATGATGCCTTGAGATACCCGTTCTTGGTCGTCATATGCTTTGATGGTGGTGCTCTTTGTTTTCTCAATAGTATCTTCTTAATAGCCTAGATTTTTGATCAACTGAAGGGTGCAAATGTTTAGACTAGCACCTCCTATAGAGAGCCCCAATCCCATACTCTCACACAAACATAGCAAACAAACACAATATTAGATCAAATGCAAGTAAGAACCAAGATTTCCCATGAAATTCATCTACAATGCTCAAATAGGAAATAAATTGAAGAAAAAAGAAAATAAAGTAATTGAAATCCTATTTAAACATGCAAACTCTCAATCCCATGGGGGAATTGGTGCCAATTTGATGTGGAAATTGTCCCTTTCCCAACTCCTATGCAAGCTTGATGAAGATTTGTGGATGATTGAAGCTCCTTGATGAAATTTTGGCATAACCTTTCTATGAAACCATGAAAATGATGAACACTTGATATGAAATGGATAAAATTAGCTCTCAATGTGAAGAGAATAACTTTGCTCTAAGTTGTGGATCCCAAATGAGAATGAAAGCCTCTTATATATAGATGAGAATGTTGTAGAATGAGGCAAAATGGATGAATGTGGGATCATTCAACATCCAATGGGAAATGCCACTTGTCAAGATGTGAATGGAGGAAGCTTGAGAACATTTTGGCCAATGTGCCAATAAATGATATTAGGTGGATTTTCAAATTCATGAAATGACTTGTTGGAGAGGGAAAGAAAATGACTTAAATGCCACTTGGCTCAATGCACAAGGACATGTAAGGGGATATAAATGCTTTGTTGGAAGGACAAACCACTTGGAGAGATTTTCAAACTTGGAAGAATATTCCCCTAAAGATTCCAAGTTGAAAGAAAATAGGGATTTAATAAATCAATTAAATGTATTTTCATGTGCAAGTGGCAACATCTAGAGGATTCAAGTGATTAGGATTAAATTAATCAGGATTTGATTAATTTAATAGGAGGTTAGTTGATGTGACTATTTGATTTAGATTTTTGGATTGATTTAAATCAAAGTTGAGAAGAATGTGATTTAGATTTAATTAAATAAAAGATTTTGATTTATTTAATTAAAGAGGGGTGATGATGTTAGATTAAATTAAATAAGGATTGATTTAATTTAATGGAATGACTTTAGGGATTTAATCAAATAAAATGAATTATTTAAATAGAGATTAGAAGATTAATTAAATAACATTGATTTATTTAATTAATGAGAGAGAATGACTTAATAAGATAAATAATGATTTATTTAATTAAGGGACGGATGGTGATGATTAGCTAAGAATATGATTTAAGACGAAACAATGATAGTAATTAAGGGTCAAGTGTGTTGGTATATTTCCATGTCTACACCTCCATCTACTAAGACTCTTTTAACCTTGTTCTTATGAATGATGACCTCAAGGTGTAAAGCATGATTATGAGATGGTTGCAATGGTAGGTCTTGCTCTGAGAAGGTGAGGATATGATTAGTGATATTCCCTACCATAGCTTGAAACTATTCAATATCTATATCCTTAAGGACGTATGACACATACAAAGCTTCCTCTAAGATTTCCCTATGCGTAGGGGATAGCCTCAATCGTTCTAAGATAGAAATCTATGTGGGGGTCTTCTTAAGTTGATCTAAGAGATTTTACTTGCTAGTGCTTGTTGTTGGCTAGGTAGGGTGTGCCCTAGATTGAGATGGGACTCCTTGGATGGTGAATTTTCCATGTCATGTGGTGACTCCACATTCTACACTAGGCCAGGTTTGATAATGACGATGGTAATGACGCTATCACAAGAAGTGACCACATTGGAATACATATGCTACACATTTTTGTAATCCTTAGCTTTCCCAGTTTTTTTTCCTTTGCTATGATATGACATGGGGGTCTTGTATATCTTAAGATCCTGATTACTGACTGGTACCTCAACAAATATGGTGTCACTCTCTATAAGATCCTGGATAATATTTTTGAGTCACATGCAGTTCACTATCTTATGTCCTTTGATTTTGTGAAAGTCACAAAGATCTTTTAAATTGTACTAGGGTGGTTTATCCTATGGTTCTTGGTAGTTTTTGAAATTGGGAAGTGTTATCAGGTTTGAATCTACTAATTTCTTCATGATGGTCTCAATGGGTTATGACAACTGGGTGTATTTGCATTTTAGGTAGTTGTTCTTGTTGGGAGTTCGTATTTGTTGTGTTTCGGTATTATTGACCTGATTATTTTATGGTGGTGTTGTTGGTTGCACAATTGGTTGAACATTGTCGATTTGATTGTTGTTTGGCCTAGGAGAACTTAGGACCACCTTAGCATCTACCACTCTATCATTTGTTACATTCTTGTTTTTAGCCCATACATGAGGCTTGTCATTTGAACTCGTTGATGGACGGTTGTCTTTGTAGGATTGAGTATTTCCCCGTGAGATTAGAGCTCCCTCAATATTAAGGGCTCTAGGGACAAGCTTATCATAAGATGTGATGCACTGCATTTTTAAGTGGAAGGATAGATCTGCATCTAGATTTGCTATGATAATTCCCATTTGTTGTTCATCGTGAATTGGCCACTTACTTTTACTCACCCTTTGCCTCCATCATTGCAAGAAATTGGAAAAATATTCTCCCTTGTTTTGTTTGAGAATATATAACTCTTCTAATCTTACATCCATGTCAAGATTAAAGGAGAAGTGATCTATGAATTTTTCAACAATTTATTGGAAAGTTTTGATACCCAGAGGTAATTGAGAAAACCAATCTATAACAGGACCTGTTAAACTCATGGGAAGAGGTGCATGAAGTAGGAATCGTTATAGGTGACCTCCATACACATGACGTTAAACTCTTTGATATGGTCCACATGACTTCCTCTCCCTTTGTATTTTTTGAATTTGGGGATTTCAAAACTAGGAGGGAACGATACCATTGCGATGTTTTGATCAAATAGATACATGCATAGGTTCTGTGTATGGGGTTTTTTCATTTTTCCCATTTGGATATCCTGCATTTCTTATGTTAACACCTTGAGTTGTGATACCGTATCATCTAGTGGACTTGGTGGAGGAACATATGATGTGTATTGTGGGATGGTGGATGAAGTGTACGTGGGATTCTGATATGATGATGTGTTGTATGGTGTGTATGGTGGTGTAGGATAAGGTGATGATGGTGTGGGTGTATATGTTCCTAATGTGTTTGGGTTGATAATTTTTTGTTTAGGGTTATAGTATAAACCTTGTTGTTGCTGTTGTTGCATGAGAAATTATTCTGGTTGGCATATTGTTGAGCTGCTAGGGCCACTTGTTGTGCTGCTAAGGCTGCTTGATGTTGTTGCTGTTGTGTGACTAAGGATGCTTGTTGTTGTTGTGTTTCTAAGGTTTGTTGTTGTTGTTGTTGTTGTTGTGCGACTAAGGCTGCTTGCTGTTATTGCTGTTGTTGTTGTGCTGCTAAGGCTACTTGTTTTTGTTGCTATTGTTGTTGTGCAACTAAGGCTACTTGCTGTTGTTGCTACTATTTTTGTGTGACTAAGGTTGCTTCTTGTTGTTGCTACTGGTGGATTGCTTGCTGATAAGCCTATTGGGCTTATTGTAAAGCTAGGGCATGTGTTTGCAATGTAGGATCAATCAATGGTTGGGACATCTGTGATGAGTTTTGGGTGTTGCTGTTTTATGTGAGTTGCATATTGTTGATGAGAGGTTGTGGATTCCCTTGGTTTAACATTCCTTGTAAGATAGTGGATTGAGGTGGAGGAATGTAAGTTTGAGGTCCCATTTGATTTCGCATGACTTGGGGGACAAACGGTAAAGATGAGGATGGCATCGTTAAATATTGCGATGTTAAGGGAACATTAGGACCTTGGGTCCACTGATTGAAAGGTTTCCCTTGTGTTTGAGATGTGGTCACGGTATTACCTTGGTTGATGGGGTTTGTGATCAAGTGATTGTTTTGATGTGGGTTGATGGTGGATGGGATAGATATGTTTTGGGCAATCACTGGGTTTGATGTATGGATAGGAGGATTGGATGAAGATGTTCCATGTTGTGTTAAAGGCTGATTTTGCATGAGGGTATTCCCTCACCCTTTTCGGTCTACTTGTGATACTTGTTCCATACTATACCCTGTGGGATGTTGGGCACACTTGTACTCATGGGTATGGATGAAGATGGGTGCCCTCGACATGTTGAGGTTGTTGTGGAGTAATGGAGTGTAAGTGGTTTATATGGATGTTGGGGATCCTTGGGAATTAGATGAGTACCAAATGTTGGTGTCCAAGTGGTACTTTGAGGAGGATTGGTATCGAGGGTACCCACAAGTGTGCTACTTTCAAATGGAAGTGTGACCGAAGTCCTTGGAAAGACTAGCTGCAATACTAGGTGTTGGTGTTTGATTGAGCCCTAGTGATGGAGTTTTTTGAATAGTGGATGAAGTCAAGCCTTGGGTTAATGATTGTGCAACAAAAGATGGGGAATTGGGACCTATGTTTTCTAAGGTCTGGTGCTCCATGATTTCTTCCCTAGTAAGTCCAAATGGATTGTTTGTGATGTCTTCTATCTCATATGGCCTTGATGGTGATGAGGGTTTCTGTGATGGGGTAATGTGACTTTGGTTTTCTCCATGATTCTCTTGTGTTGTGATCTTGTTTTTACCATAAATTTTGGGTCACCTATGGGAGAGTTGTGTTGAGATTTGTAATGTTTGAACTCTCTAGCTGACTCAAATCTAGGTAGAAGGGATGCTCTAAGTATTTTTGGAGCAATGATGATAATGGGAGATGAGGATGATGTGGGAAGTGATCTTTGCAAACATTTTGGGACAACACTTTTGACTTAAGAGTTTGATGTTTGATGTTTGGATAAAGGGTGTTTATGCACTTGGAAATCTTTAGGGTAGACTCATGACTTTCAAGATAAACTAGTTCAAAGATGATAACTAACTTAACCAAATGAATGGAAAAGGATTCATTTCACATACAAAAGTAGCTAAGTTAGGGTTTGGTTTGATAGATGCTTAAGTCAAAAAGTGTTCGTGTATTCAATTTTTTTGCAAAGTTTGATGAAGTGAAGGACAAAATTTAATGAAGGGGTGGATTAAATGTTTGACCCAATTTTGACTTAGAGTGAACCTTTGTTTTCAAAGACCAAGGTGGTGAGAAACATGCTAGACCTCTAAAGTTTTCCAATCCAAAAGACCAATGTTTGATTTAAATGAGGGGTTCATATTGAGCATACATGTCTAGATTATTTAGTGGGATAAGTCTATAAAACCTTGTTGCCAACTTGTTCCTGTTGTGGTACTATTTTAGGATATGTCTTCTAATGTATTTTGAACTATAATGTCTAAGTTTGAAATGACATAAAGTAGACCTTTTCTTGGGGATTTTTATTTTGCATGAGATCATTTAGAGAAGTTCAAGATCACGAAAAATACCAATGTTTTGACTTTCAAAAAAGGCATACAATTCGAGATTATTCCTTGAAGCACATATATAAAAGTTCCTTGTTAATCTAGTCCTATTTTGATAAAGTTCCTTGAGGTGTTGTTTGATAGCCTTTTGTCTATGATGCCTAATTTTGAAGTGACAAAATGTAGAACTTCTCTTGGGGATTTTGATTTTGCATGAGATCATTTAGGAAAGTTCAAGTTTATGGAAGAAACGAGGATATTTATTGCCATGCAAGTGGTGGAAATATAGGCCTTCCAACCACAATATCAGATTGTTCCTCTTCTTCGTCTATGATGTATGATACATTTCTCCACTAGGTTGGTGTTTCCTTTGTTTCAAAAGTGAAGCTTCTCAAACTACTAATTATATTGGTTTGTTCTCCTTCAATGAGTTCAAAGTTTGGTTGAATGATAGGGGGTGTAAGGTTGGGTTGTTCAATTGGAGCGATCGGATGCCAATGGTCATGTGGGGTTCAATTTGTCAATTTATCTTGCTAATTTGAGTTTCTTTTAACACAAACACTTGTATTGATTAAGTTCAAACTAAATGTCTATGTCAAAAACATCATCAATTCCACAAAATCCATTTTGTGAAAAGGATGAAGTCAAGGGCATAGTTACCTATGTTAACTTTGGAAAATATGGATTGAGATGTAAACCAAAATATTTAGAAGTCTTTAAGAATAAATCCTTAGGACAAGCATTAATATCAAGGTTTTGTCAAAGGGTATCCTTACTTAGACCAAAGGGTTTGAAATTTTGAAATGACTTGTTAATGTTTGTTTGCAATGTTTTGGAACCAAGCATTTACCACCTTAGGTTCAGAAGATGATATTTGTTGAATCTCCACTTAGATTTCTCCAAACACTAAGACAATGCGAACAACTAGAGATTTGGTGACACTAGCCCCCCCTTACACGACACACACTTCTCGGGACCACCAAATCTCAAATCTTGAATATCTGAAGATCCTAAGGATTTTCCTGTTTCAACAATGTATAGTAAAATGTGGGGCAACTTTAGAATGACCGTTCCTACACCAGCAAGCATAAAGGTTTTTGGCTTCTAAAAAATTGGTTCATAGTAAGGATTTTCATTCAAGGTGGCCATACATGCGACAAGATTAGCTCAAGATTATTTCAATCAAGAGGCCTCCCAGTCGCTTCCTCAGAAAGGATTTTGATGTGTCACATAGACACTAAGGGTGGAACTTGTTGGTATGACACATCCACACTTGTTGCTTATGAATTTCATCACAAACAAATTTTTTATATAGCAGTTCGAAAGAGCTTGGCTTTAGCTCATTATTGCTTTGGTCATTCCCACCTTTTGAAGTGGGGTGGCAAGCCCTCTAAAGAAGTACATTTTTTGTTCAATCTCCCAAGTCACATGACGCAAGGAGAGATAATTCACAACGCCTTTTCCTCACACTAGCGTGGGGTTCATTTTAAATCCAAATCAAAATATGTGGGTGGTTATACAAAATATCAAAGGAACACTTTTGATTCTCAAGATCACTGAATGACACAAGAGAAGAGCATACACATTCAATGAAAAAGATGCAAACCACAAGACATAGCAAACATGTGTTAATTTTAACCCTCAAAGCAAAGGTAAGTTCATTTTAAGCACCAAACTGAGTGTGAGTTTTCCTTGTTCATTTTTAATCCAATAAGAAAAATGATGTGAGGGTTCAATTTTAGTCAATTTGAATGTTCATTTTAAAACCCAATTGAAAGCTAGTGTAGTCCTAATGCCTGAAATAAAAAAGCATCATAAATGAGTTACAATTGCCCAAAAATTTTCAAAACACTTGTTACAATTATAAGATTTAAAGACAAAAATGCTTCTTTACTTCAAATTTTATCAACCGACCTCCAAAACCTAGTTAGCCTAAGAAAGCGAGAAGTCAGCGATGTGTTGAAAAGCAGATAAGATAAGAAATTTAAAGCAATACTAAAATTACTCACTATTTTTGTTTACCAGAGAAAAGTGTCGCTATTCACGATAGTGTCACTATAATTCAAATGAGCATCGCTCTGGAGAAAAATAGCATCGCTCTACAGAAGGACAGTGATAACGATAGCATCACTATTTGGTGGTGTCGCCATTTTTACATTCTCGATACTTCCAAAAAGTATTAGCGTCGCCATTTATTTTAATCAACGCCAATGTATTAATTAGGAATCACTGTATCAGATGGAAATAACGTTGCTATATGGCGATTCTTGACAAAGGCATCACTGAAATCTCTTGGAGCGTCGTTGTATTTGCCAAAAATAGAAAAATGGACTTCGAGAGAAAAAATTGTTAATTGTGATTGTTTTTCCCTCCTAGCGCCGAAATGTGATTGAAGGATTAGTATGGGCTGACTACACTTGTTCCATGAGGATACGAAGTATATTCATGCCACTAAATGTCGATCCCAATAGAGATCATTCAAATAAACACTAAACTAGGGATCCATTAAAATTTTACATATTAAACTAAGAAAGCTTTAGAAATGTCTATTCTAATCCATTGAAACTTATCCTATTGGGGGAGTGGTGTCGCATTGATGTGGAACGATGACCTTTTCCCAATCCTGTGGATAAATGAGCCCTTTCTGATCGATTCTATTGAAGATAATCATCGAAACCGATGATAGATGTTTATGAAAACATGATTTAAAATTAAATGTGCATGATGCAAGCTATTTTAACATGATTTATGCTACAATGATCAAGATGTGTGAATGCAAAGCTAATCTAAATGAAGTTTAAGCTAAAATATTGAAACCCTAATTACACAATACTAAATGGATGCATTTATGTTACCATGGAAGCCATTAATGGAAGCTAAGCTAATATGATGCAAGAAATTAAAATAAAAAAGATGCTAAATATGTGCAAAATATGAGTGCAAGTGCAAGTGATTTTAACAACATAATTCTAATGTTAAAAGATGGATCCCTTTGTCTCTAAATAGTGACCTATTTATAGGAAAGCAAATGAGAAATGAAGGGTTGAGATTGAAAAAGCTAATTAATGGTCAAGGATGAAAGAAAGATGAAACATAGATCATGGGTTCTCATCAAGGGATGAGAATAAATGATAAGATTTAATCAAGGGCTCACATTCTTTCAAACAAACACACTTTTAACTTGCACAAGAAGTTTTGTAAGATAACTTGCACATGAAGTCTTGTAAGTTTGTTAGAAGGGAGAATATTCCCTTTTTCAAATGAGTGAAGAAAGAGAATATTCTTTGGAATATTCTCATAGGTGAGGGAATTAGATATTTAGCAATTTAAAACAAAGTTTTAATGTGCAAAAGGGGAAGGAAAATTCCATGAGAATATTCCTTTTGGAGGAATGTGCAAAGGAGGAATATTCCCTTGGAATATTTCTTTGCAAGTGAGGGGATTAGTAATTGATAATTAAACAAAGTTTTAATTATGAAATTAAGGGGGATTAGATGATATTCATTAAATAAAGTGATTTAATGAAAATGGGGAAAGTGAAATGATATTTAATTAAATAACTTAGGGTTATTTAATTAAATAAGAGGACTTAGGGATTTAAATTAAATAACTTGATGTATTTAATTTAATAAGACAAAATGTTAGCATGAAAGGGGGTGAGTTAACTTAACTAGATTAATTAGGTTAATAGATGCAAATGACATAATAAATTAAATGGCTAGGATAATTTAATTAATTAAGAAAAAAGATGATGGGTTTGAGGATGAAATGGTGTTAGTATACCTGATTCGAGTGCATGATATCACTTAGGACATTTTTAAGTGTCTACACTTACTAAGTTAATTCATTTTATTTTAGAGAATCTAACAAATGAAGCTCTTGTTATAGATCAAAAGTTTATACAAGAGGTGTTTAGGTTACATGGAGTTCCCGAGAAGATTATTTCTGATAGGGATGCTCATGTAACATCTAGGTTTTGGAAAACCCTATTTTCTTCACTTGGGACATAGTTGAAAATAAGTTCAACATATCATCTGAAAACTAATGGTCAAACTGAAAGGGTGAACCAAGTGTTACAGGATCTACTAAGAATGTATTGTATGGATCAACAATGCAAGTGGGAATATTATTTACCATTGGTAGAATTTGCGTATAATAATTCTTATCATTCCACAATTAAGATGGCTCTTTTTGAAGCATTGTATGGTAGGAAGTGCCGAGATCCTATAAGCTGTGATAAGTTGGAAGATAGGATAAACCTCGGGCCATAAATGCAATAAAAAATGGAGGATCAAGTTAGTGTAATTAAGCAAAGGTTAGCAAAAGCTAAAGATAGAAAAAAGAGTTATGTAGATTCTAAGTAGGCACTCAAACATTTATTGGTAGGAGAAAAGGTTTTTTCTCAGAGTTAAGCCTCACAAGAGTTCTACAAAGTTTGGGAAGTCATCTAAAATGGATTCATGTTATGTAGGTCCTTTTGAGGTTCTCAAAAAAGTTAGCCCTATTTCTTATTGAATTGCTTTACCACTAGCTCTTGCTAGGATGCATAATGTCTTTCATGTGTCGTACAGGTTAAGAAGTGCATGCTAGGAGATAATCATGTTATTGATTGGAATGGGTACATGAACCAAGAGTGGTAACAATCGAGCCTCTCAGAGTACTTGAAACACATAGGCTTCACCTATGTAATAGAGAGGTTCTAGAATGCAAGGTCTAGTGGGACCAGTACATAGAAGATTTAGCCACTTGGAAAGACTATGCTGAGTTTAAGCAAAAGTTTCCTCATGTTTTGCTAGACTTTGAAAGTTCTTGAAAACAATCTTTATTATAATTTATGTTTTGTGTTTTATGTTTGATACTTAAAATCATCAGGGATGATGATTCATAGGGGGGAATATGTTACACCCCATTGTGTGATTACCAATTACTGTTACTTCTTATGAGTTAAAATGTTAATAGATGAATATGTTTTTGTATATATTTCAATGTAAATTAGATAAATGAATGTGAAATGTAATGTGAATGCTTTAAAATCTTTGATGATGAAAATGATATATGATGTATATGAATTTTATGTTATCGGCTAACTTCTTTTGTGATGGACTAAGTTGGATGTAGGAAAGATCGATCCCTCCAACAAGAGAGGGGGAGTATCACCCAAGAGAGGATTTTGGTATGGTAACCACTAATGTGCTTACTTGAGCTATTACACACTCACAACCTAGTTTAGTCAAGTTAATTCAAGTCAGTTTGGGATTCAATAAGTAAACCCTTGGTCGTAGTTTCTGGAATGATTGGAATGTTTGAGTAATTGCATTGAATTTCCTTTGGATTTTTCTGTGGTTTGTATTAAGGTGACTAAATCTATGTATTGGGTATATGTTCTACTTTGTGTATTCTATATATATTGATTGATATGTATATACATTAAATTTTTATATGTATATATGTATATATGTGATACCTCATGCATATGAGCATATACACGTGTGCACATACATAGGTAGAAATACTTATGTATAATCATATGCGGATACATCATATACACGGGGAAATTGATTGGACATATATATACACACTTTTAATATATATACTTATTGATAAATAAATAAATAAATATATATATATGTGTGTGTATGTGTGCTTATTATAAAATGTTGGAATAATGATATATATGTATGTATGAATATATATGTATACACATTTAATGATATGTACATACATACATACATATGTATATATTTATACATGAATATGTTTCACAATTGAATATTTTAATATATATATATATGTTAATACATATATATTATGATGAAAAAACAATATAATATATATATATATTAATATATATAATATTATATACAATGAATGATATGAAAAGATACCAACGCATATGTAATGCAAGATAAGTAAATAATGAAACACTTATATAAAGAAAGCAAAGTAAACATAGTATAAACTAAATGCTACACATATATTTATATATGTGATGGAATAATCATTGCTGCAATATAAAGTGCTTAGTATAAAGCACATTGATTACAATATGAATAACATTTAATAAAGCTTAAACTATATGCTATGGCTATTTGTTGCACCATGTAAAAAGGAATGAGATGCATTTAAATATTAAAGTTTTTGAGTATTGGAAAATACACACACAACAAATAAAGGCATTAGACTTGGTCAAAGCCATGAGTTGGTAAAAAGAAAAGAGAGTTTGTTTTGTATCAAATTGGCAACCTCCATTCTAGGTGCCATGAGTAGAAACTTGGCATGAAAAGAGCCATGTTGACTAGTAGAAAGCTATAAGGAAACCGTTGCAAATGTTTGACTTAGTAAATTTGCTACGAGTTGGCTAAAATAAGGCGACTCGACCATGCATTAGAAGCTGATTTTACTTGGACTGTATATGTGTTAGAATTCTGATTCTCTTAGCTACCATATTTCACCAATTTTGTCTAGTCGACCTATTTAAAGGTGGAGTTGGTTAAGGATTTGTGTTTTCAATTTTAGAGGTGGAAAAGGGATGGAAAAGGTGGAAATTGGAGGAGCTAAACTATAGCATTAAGTTTCTCTATATTTCTTATAAATAGAGGGCAACTTCTTAATCTTTAGCATTCGATTTGGAAATCATTTGTTTCCATTCTGGTGTAGCTTTTCTTTGAGAAAAGTAGTGCCGAGTGCAAGTTTCAACTGAGGATTATTGGTATGGGCTGATTATGCTTGATCCATGATGAATCGAAGCATAACGTAGCCACCAATACACAATCTTAAACAAGATTATTCAAATGAAGGTTAAACAAAGAATTTGTTTAAATTGAACACTATAAACTATGAAAGCATTTAAAATGTCTATTCTAACCCATTTGAAACTTATCCCATTTTGGAATTGGTGTTGTTTTGATGTGAAACAATGACCCTTTCCCAATCCTGTGATCAGTGAGCTTGGTTCACTCGATTCTATTGAAGAGAATCGATGAAACTGTTGTGATATGTGGATGAAAACATGATTTATGCTAAATTGAACATGATGCAAGCTAAAGAAACATGATTTTATGCTAAAAATAATCTTAGTATTAAAAAAAAAGCTAATCTAAGTGGATTCTAAGCTAAAAGATTCAAACCCTAATTTTTAAACAAGCTAAAATGGATGCATGGAAGCCATTAATGGAAGCTTAAAACTAATATGCAACTAAAAATGAACTAAAACATGCTAAATGTGAGTAAAGTATGAGTGTGAGTGTGAGTGAATTCAACAACATAAGTTTGCAATTGAAAGATGGATCCATTTGTCTCCAAATAGTGTTCTATTTATAGGAGAGCAAATGAGAAATGAAAGGTTGAGATCAAAAGATCAATCAATGGTCAAGGATGAAAGAAAGAAGATGCATGGATCATGGATTCTCATCAACGGGTGAGAATGCAAGATGGAATTTAATCAAGGGTTCTCATTCCTTCCAAACAAGCAAACTTTTGACCTATACAAGAGTCAAAAATTAACTTGCACATGAAGCTTGTGAGAATATCCCTTTTTCAAATGATTGGAGGAGAAAATAATATTTTGCAAATTAAAACAAAGTTTAATTGTGCAAAAGGAGGGAATATTCCATGGGGATATTCCCTTTGGAGGAATGTGCAAAGGAGGAATATTCCTTGCAAGTGGGGAATTAGATTATTAATAATTGCTAATTAAATAAGGTTTTAATCATGCAATTAGGGGAATTAGAGAATAAAGTGATATTCATTAAATTAAATGATTTAATGAAAGGAAAAGGTGAAATGACATTTAATTAAATAACTTAGGGTTATTTAATTAAATAAGATGACTTAGAGAATTAAATTAAATAGTTTGATTTATTTAATTTAATGAGATGAATCGTTTAGTGTGAAAGGGGGTGAATTAACTCGATTAAACACATTAGGTTAATAGACGAAGATGATGTGATTAATTAATTAGCTAGGATTCAATTAATTAAGCAAAAATATGATGAGTTTCAAGAGGAAATGATGTTAGTATACCTGATTCGAGTGTATGATATCATTTAGGACATTTTTTCAGTGTCTACAACAAGTAGTGAGAAGTGAGATATTTCTTTGAGTCTTTGTGAGTTTTTGAGTGTTGGGAAAGAGTTTAGAATAATAGATAAGCTGAAAGTAGAAGGAGCAACAAGTAGAGTCTTTGGGATTAAGCTTTGAGGGTAATTTATCCATTGGAAGCTAAATTTCCAGGCATGCTAGTCTTTCTTATTTGTTATTCTCTTTTATTGAATGTCATGTGTTTGTAAGTGCTTGAGGAATTGATTGTATTTTATATAGAGCCTGTTTATATGATTGATCAAATCTTATTAATTTAAATATACATATATCTATTATGTTAGAAGCATGTGGTTGTATTTTTCAGATGAAGATAACTAGAATACATTATTATAATATCTAGGATATCGTAAGCCAAATGTATAATTGCATAAAGTGTAATGTTGGGAAGAGGTATGACATATATGTATTATGTTAAGATTATCAGTTATCATGTTATGTTAACCTGTGTGTGTAATGAGGTTTGTTCCTAGGATTAGGATAAACCAAGGTGGGGAATAACCTAGCTGGTCAATTAGATCTCTTGAAAGTACATTAACTTTTGGGATGGATTCATGTTACATGGAACAATCTAGTCAAGAGTTATTATGGTCATGTGTTTTACCAAATCGAGTAAGGGGGTGGGTGAACATATGACATCCACTTCATAGAAGTGAGGCACCACTTCTTAGAAAGTGATTTTGATATGTATTTATATATGTATATATATATATATAATATCTTTTTACATACACTTGTCGGTTCAATGTGAGCTACTATTGCATAACTAGTAGGGAGTGTCATGCATGTAGGTAGGTATCCACTGTGTGGCAACACTATTATGTAGGACACAACACCATGCTCAGGTAGTCTATTATTATTATGAGGGTTATCAAACCAACCTCTTCATTGAAGGGAGGACCATCTTACTAGTTAGGTAGATGTGTGGGGACCTTAATAAGTCCATGGTTGGAGGAAAAATACTTGGGTGATACTCTCCCTCATGCAATCGGTAGTCGATATTTGAGGATGTATGCTCCACTAGGGGACATCTAGACCATTTTTACTTTATTTCATTGAGCTCTTGATAGAAATGTATGTAATCATGATCTTGTATCTTTATGGAAAATATATTTAAAAGATGAACTCATTAGTTGGGATTATGCAATGTTACCTTATTCATGCAATAGAAATTTGAAATTATTTTATTTTGAATATGCATCTTTGTTATTAAATTGGAAAAAAATTATTACTATGTGTTGGTAAACTTAAATTGTTCACATATGGGTTAAAACTTAGGTGAAAACAATAGATAAATCATTAGGCTTGTTACAAGGTCAATTATATATCTTAAACATAATTAAACTATAGATTTACCTATTGATCCCCAAAATTTTGAAGAGGTTCATCCATCCTTGGTATGGGATACCATAGACCTCAACATAGGGACCTCAAAAAGATGGAAATGTCCAAAATAGGTGTTGAATTGAGTAGAAATGAAGTGGAAGAGCACATTGAGTTTCTCATCAATTTTTTTGATATATTCACATGAAAATTTATGAGCATTCCTAGCTTAGACCATGATGGTTGTGTATAAATTAGTTACCAAACCTGAAAGGAAACCAATTAAACAAAATTTAAGAGAAATCAAACTTAAGGTGACCACTGTAGAGTCCCTACTAGTATCTAGTAAACTTGGTGTCAATCACGCATTTAAGAGGGGAAACCTAGCTGAATAGTCCACTTGAACCTTTGGAAAGACCTTCATTGAGTTATCGACTAGGGCTAGTAAGATTTTGATGGTATTGGCACTATATGTGCTTTCAAAGACTCAAGACTACCTAAACCATCCCAACATAGGTGTTTACACTTGCCGAGAAATCATAAAAATGCATAACAGTAAAAGAAGTAATGTTGGCACTATTGATACAAGTTCCTACAGTATAAGCCTGTGACTAATTCACTGTCAAGGAATGCATGTTGGAATTTAACTAATACTGTTAGCTAAACCTACACTATGGAGTACAAAAATCTTAAGAAAACTAAGGCATAAATGTTAAACAAGAATTGTTTAGGAATCCATTTACAACTGTAACACAAGGAATCTAATTAACACAACATGCATTTTTGAAATAATTGCTATAACAAAAGTAATTATACAAAAAATGAAGTGAGGGACAGTTACCTTGAGTGGCCCTTGTCAAGTGACTGTCTCCATTGATCTAACCCAAATGTGGCTTCTTAGATTAATGCAATCATAATAACTTAAACTATTCATTGCACAACTCAACATATCACACAAGATTTTGCTAGGATATCTTATTCATGAAATCATGATTGAGGAATAAACATTGTCTATGTAAGAACAATAACTAACTGAAAAAATATCTGATAGCTATATCTACTATTGAACAATTAACTAACTTCTAATCTGCCTAATGCACTCAACCACCAAGCCATACATATAGGCACATGGGAGTTTATTAAAACAAGGACTCTAAATTGAAATCATAAATCACCACTCCCTATATATCAGAGTGTGATAAAGACTAAGAAATCTAAACTATAACTGAAAAAGGAAGAAGAGTCCAAATAGAACTGACTCTAGTACAACAAGAATCGGAACGTGGAATGTTTGAAATAGTCATGTTGAACTCCTAACTATAATAGAGTTCTTCTCCTTCAACTTCTTTATTGAATGTCACAATGATGCACAATCATCTTCAATAAGTTCCTTTATTTCTGCAATCACTACACTCAGCTTATTCTGGAACCTCCCCTGCATCATTTTCTAGAAACTCCTTTAGCTACGGGTTGTGCCTCCAGTTGCTGCAAGCTACCATCTACCTCCTCTAGTTCCTTTGTTGCAAATAGTTAGTTCATAGAACAACTACACAATACTAATAACCATATCTAAGCACATATATCCATTGCAATTCATACACATCCATACATCAATTATACAATAACTATCACATTATAACCATATTTCCATATACTTAAAATTAGGTTTGAGTTTGCATAATGAGCATAAAAGATAGTACAGTGTAGGAATATGTATGAGATAAGTGTTTGAGAATGTCTATGAGCTTGCATAAAAATATTAAAAAACTAACTAATACTAGACTCATCATTTTCCCCCCAACTACCCAGGACAAGAAAATCAACTAGGGCTGGAGGTTGTAGTGCAAAATGATTTCCCTGAGATCTGTGACAAATCACTCCTTTAATTTGTTTCAAATAAAATCCTCTATAACATGCAAGTTTTTTCATTCTGGTAACCTCAACTTTCTCACATTCCTCATTCTTCTCCTTTGTCTAGTGTGGTATTGGGTAGAGAAGCATTGGCGGTTAGAAGGTGAGTGGTACCCATTCAAGTCCTTTTTCTTTGGAAATATCCATGTACCTATCTTTTCTTTCAAGTGTGGCCATAAAATTATAAACAAAGTAGGGCTCTTTCCTATGTAACTCAATGGTTAAACTATCCCATCTTTCTTGGACAAACTGGTAACAATGATGGATGAGTCCAATAGTCAATATATCCATCATTCTATAATCCCCTATTCTCAAATTCATGATTTTCTTGCCCACACCTTTATGTGACAAAATTTATAACCATTCTTCTATGATCACATCAAGGGTTTTAGATTCCTTTCTAATTGGGAGATAAATTGATTTCTCTCTCCACATACTCTTGCATGATTTCACCCCTATACTTTTCATTCTTGAAACATGATGCTAGTGCCCTTAATTGCGAATCTCCCACAAACATTAATGGGTTCCATTCTATGTCTTCTAGCACAACATAATTATGCAAATAGTATTCACACAATTGATCTTATTCTTTTGGTGTGGCATCAACAAAAACATTTAGAAAATCAAATTTCCTACTCATAACAACTAGCTAATTACTAATCAATCTACTGAACTGATAAGTCAAGAATTCTTCTTGCAAAAATAAAGCATATGTCCTAGCTAGAGGTCTGCATTTAAAAAATTGGGTGGCTTTATCTGCTACTTCTTCCATCTTGACTGCTAACCTTTTCAATTCAATATCTTTACTCTCTAGTATTCTAGTATGCTCTAAAACCATTGTTTCTTTTTCTTTCTTCCAATTCTCCTTCTGCTTAGAGAATTCTTGAGTAACTTTCCATAGCTAGTAACCTAGAGACATTGTTGTATGATAGGTTGGATTTTTTGCAGCAGGAGGTCTTCTGTTCTCAACTACAAGCTCCTTGTTCCTTACTTTAACTATTGCGAGTTGTGAGAGTAAGTCTAACTCTGACCCATGCCAATAAGTATACAATTTCTCCTCCAATTTCTAATTTTTCAATTCCCTTTCCTTGTCCCTTTGTTCAGAGGATTTTACTAGTTCTTCTAATTTTTTGATCCTCTCCAATGCTTCTTTTAATTCCTTTCTGACATTTCTTTCCTCTAAAAACAAATCTTCATCCTTCAAAAAAATTTCATCATCACCTCCTGTGTACTCATGACCCTCACTGTCAGGGATAATTGGGGTTATTTTCCTAGTTTTATTTGCAACAAAAATGTCCTCTAAATCTGATTAAGAGGTGGTGGATATGCACCATTTCCTTTTTGTGGGAACATGCACATTTTAAGATACATTATCTTTTAGTTATGAGTCATTTCCTATTTTCACAATATCTTCTTCTTCTTTTGGTTTCTTAACACTACCCATCATGGAACCTTTCCTTTTGAGTCGGTGTGAATGCCTTGGTTGAGTGGGCTTCATTTTTTGCACCTTTGAAGGTGCAAAGGAAGAATCACCTCTCTTCTTTTTGGTTTTTTGCATATTAGAAGAATTTGGGGTTTTATGTACCTCTTTTTCTATAGGCTGATCAAATGTTGCATGTGGTGATCTTTGCACACTTTTCTTCTTTGGTTCTCCCCTGCTGTGAGCAGGTGAAGCACCAAGCGAAACATGGGGCATCTCCCTTAAAGATGCAACAGGTGACTCTAGATTTTTTGGGACTGTTGATTCTTCATGAATGTTGTTAATATCTTCACAAATAAAAAATATCTCCCAGGACACCTGTGGGTATTGAAACCTAAGGCTTCTCTTTACTAATAGGGTAACCAAACACTAATGTGACAGAGCTGAATCATTTATTTTCCTTTGATACTTAGACCCCATTCTCTTTAACAAATTATAGAGAGAATTAGGTAAATTAACTAGTCTGTTGTAATGGAGGTGACTCAAAAGATTAAAATGTATAGTATATAGAAGGGATTTTCTACCATGAAAAGTGATATATTTAGTGATGTAAGAAGCAAAAGAATCCCATACCCATCGAAGTGAAAATCTCTTGGTGCCCTATGATGATGAGACAAGATTTTCTCTAGGCTCCTTGAATTTTTCCTTGGCAGCTACTGTATTCTCTTTGATAGGGAATTTAGTTCCATTTCTTGGTAGACCAGATACCTCTACAATTGTAGCCTCTAAAGAATCCACCCTCAATCCTTTGATGGTGGCTTCATCATGTTGTAATGTTGTTGCAAACTGCCTTGCCATGTCTTCATTGTATTTACTTAACTTTAAAAATTAATCTAACGATCCCGCTCTTGTGAAAATGGGCAAGAATAATGTCCTCAAATACCTGTTGGTGTGTAGATGGTTCTCTCCTAACAATATCACCTCCCATGATGGGATAATCTTACCTTGATCTACTCAAATTTTGGAAATTTCAGCTCACAATTTAAATTCACCAACTTATCAACCCTCTATGTCTGCTTATACTTGTATGCACTTCTTCCACTACAACTTCAACTGCTATTTCCTCTCCCTCTATTTCAGTTGCTTTAGCTTAAATTGGCTTAAAGAAATTGGCTCAGAATTATGGAATAGATGATAAGAAGGTTGCAAAAAGGGAAAAAAGGGTTGTGTGTTTGTTTTTGTGCTTGTTTCTTTTGGTGGAAATTTTTTAAAAACCTTGAAAATAATATGCTATCTCCCCCCAACTAAAATCTTGAAGTGACCTCACTTCAATGTATGTTTTAAGGTGAATGGAATGATTATAGTTTATGGAAATAAAAGTAATGAATGTAAAGCATGTATAATTAAATGTAAGGACATATTGAAAGCATTAGAAATCAATGTTAATTATGAAAAATTAGTATGTGTACCTATCACTTTGGATGAACTTAACTCTACGTATGTAATTTTTTGTAAGATTTTCTGCAACTTCTTGTGATTTGACATTGGTAATTGCAATTGGTGATGGTGGAAATGATAGGTTGGCGTGTGTGGATTAAAGGCTATGATATGTACAATTGATGAAATATGAAGTGATAGTTCAAATGCATGAAATTCGAGATAGGCGACGTGGAATGGAGTGGTTAAGCTACATGTAGGGATATGATAGGATTGTGGATGCATATGGGGAAAAGGTGGAATGAATATGGATGATATGCAATTAAGTTGGCACAATTTTTTGAATTTTTTGACAAGTAATTTCTACGAGTACCTTCATTAATAGGTCCTGAACTGAACTGTGGAAAGTTTTATGCATGAAGCTATAGGTCCCTACTACATAGTGGAGTGTTCTTGAAAATGATTG
>VDFB02391884.1:0-49392 GCA_007258455.2 Sequoia sempervirens | reverse complement strand
AACTAATTTAAAGAGTATTTAAAAATTCACCACATATTTCTTTAAGATTTTTTAAGAATAGAATTTTGATAGGAAGGGATGCACGATGCTTATTTTCTTTGAAAAGTGAAGAGGTTATTAAAATAACCTCTTTATTTTGAAGTAATTAGGAATGATTGTAGCATTGCATAAAATTCTAAAATTGTGAAACACACGTATACATATATGTTTTTAATTTTTTTTATAAAAAATAAATTCACAGATGAGTAATTTCTATTATATTATTGATTTAATGAATAAGATTTCAAAATTTAAGAAATTTATGAATTCTGACTCAAAATACAAAATTGCATCAAATAGAAGATAAAACTAAACAACAAAGGGGCATAGTAAATATTTTTTAGAATTTTATCCTTATCCATGCATTAAGGTTGCTACATAAGCATAAATGAAAGTATCCAGGGGTTGATGGCATGTGATGTACATTCATCTTATATACCAAGTCAACAAAGTACTAGTCAAGTTTTCATACTATTGTTGAGTACGATGTTATGGTTGGGATCTATTGGACATATAATGTGAAGTGGCTTCTTCCATAAAGATTATTGTATGATGTTACAATATCTTAAGGGTTTATTCTATTTTTGCATATGTGGGTATTATGACTCTTGGCTCACAAAATATCTTGTGTACCTATGTGGTTTATTTTCTACATTGTCTTATTGCAATTATAATGTGTGTGGATCTTATCAAGTGATATCAAAGCACGATTTGACCAATTGGAAGGAAAGAAATAAGATTTTTTTTATGAGTTGGGAGGTCAAATTGTGAAGGGAATATCTCTCTTCATTTTATAATTTTCTTATTATTTTTAGAGGGTCAATCAAGGATACATTGAAGCTTCTATAGACTAGATTTTAAATCATTTGGATGAGATTTGAGGGATTTATTATGAAATCAGGGTTTTCACTAAACTCATTGATGCAAATCAACAACCAAGAATCCTTTTGGATTGTTGGTTGTTACAACTCCCTTACTCAACTACAAGAAAATCAAATCTTTTGAAAATAAAACCATATAATTTGTGAGCTCAAATCGGATTCAACAACACAAGAGTTGATAGGAAAACATGAACTACATGCTGATTTTTGTTATTTAAATCTTCCAAGAGCTTACAACAACAATTTATTGACTAAACAATGAACAAAAACACATCTACAAGCATTATTTCTTCCTCCAACTTTAGAATTTCTATAAAAAGAGACGTTATTCCAACTCCAACAACAACAAAAATCACTCTAAATATTTGTACTTCACTTGTGGGCATCCCTCCTTGGCTTCACATGCAAGTTCTCCCTTTAAAACTTATGATTTTCTATTCTTTCACCTATTGAAGCTCTCTCCCAAGCTAGGCATGCATTTTTCATGGCATCATGGCTGCATTCTCACCTTTTTTTCTTTCCTAAGCTTGGGAAACCTCCCCTCATTCAAATTTTCTTGGAAAAATCAACTCAATTTCCCAATTTTCCCACTCACTAACTCACTTCACTAACTTCTTCACTAGGTACCAAAATTCTTACACTACCAATTCAAAACCAAATTTTAAATGTACATGGGGAGTTACAACATGCCTTGAGAATGGTCTCCTCTTTCCTAGCATGGGACTTCATGTAACTCTTGGAATTCAAATAAATAATAATTTCCAACACCTTCAAATCCAATTTGAATTAAATTTGACTCCAATTTCAAGAGTTGAGAGGAGAAAAAAATCATTCCTACAAACACAACCCAAGCCAAAAATCAAAGAAAAATAAATTTTTTTTTTTTGGTGTGTAGGACTGCCCGTGCACTTAGATGCTCCTGCATCAAGCAACCTGGGTAAGAAAGAATGTTTCATGAGTGAAGGATCATGAACATTCACCTAGATTTGGAATTTCAAGCCTCTTTATTTTTGAAGTTGCAGCCCATGTTGCCTCTTCCATCTTCTTTCCTTTCCATTTGATCAAATATTCCTTGTATTCTTTTCCCTGTGTCTTCCTGACAGTCCTAGAATCCATCATTTTGTCAATTTTGTCTTCCTTTTTCTTTGATATCTACTGTTCCCATTGTTTAGTATCTTGAAAATATAAAAAATGACCCTCCTCCCCATTATTTTTATCCTCATGAAAATGATATAAATTAGCCACATTGAAGATTGGTGAAATATCCAATCCCAGTGGCAATTCTATCTCATATGCATTAGCTGAAAACTTCTTAATCACCTTACTTGGTACAATATTTTCCCATTTAAATTTTTTATAAGTACCTTGTGGATATCTCTCCTTCTGCAGATGTTCCAAAACCAAGTCTCCCTCATCAAATTCTTGTCTTCTTAAATCAACACACTCTTTTTACCCTTGGGTGCTTGTTTTCAACCTATCCTTCACCTCTTTGTGTAGTTCTTGTAAATACTCTGCATAATCCTCTGCTACTACACTTTTCCTTCTAAAATCAACACTATCTCTTAATTCATGAATCCATCTCAGGCTAAGTCCGTAAATAATATATAAAGGACTCTTACCCGTGCTTCTATTGATGGAGTTATTTTTTGAAAATTCAACTCAGGATAAAGTCAAATCCCATTATTTTAGCCTCCCACTTACCAAACACCTCAACAAATTTCCAAGACTTCAATTGACCAATTCTATTTTCCCATCCGTTTGAGGATGGTAGGTTGAATTAAAATTTAGTTTTGTACCCAATCTCTTCCATAGAGTCTTCCAAAAATGTCTAACAAATTTTGTGTCTCTATTCGAAACAATACTTTTTGGCAAGCCATGTAGTCTCACCTCTTTGAAAAACAAGTTGGCAACATGTGATGCACCATTTGACTTCTTGCAAGGAATGAAATATGCCATTTTTGAGAACCTATCTACAACAACAAAGATGGAGTCATTACCTTTTTGAGTCTTTGGCATCCCAATAATGAAATCGATATTCATTTCTTCCCATGGTCTCTCTGAAATTGGTAAAGGTTGATATAAGCCCATGTTTTGACTTTTCCCTTTGCATATTGAAAAATTCAACACCCTTGAACAATACTCTTCACATCCTTACTCATTTCTGGCCAATAGTACCCTTTACTAAGCTTCCCCAAAGTCTTATCCACTCCAAAGTTTCCTCCAAATTTGTCACTATATTTTTCTCTAATCAAGTTCCCCCTCATAAATCCTTTTGCAATGCATAACTTCTATCTCTTAAATAAAAATCCTTCTTGAATAAAATGCTCCAACCATTTGGTTCTATTCCCTTCAATTGGACATTTACAAGCTGCCCATGCTTCACCAAAATCAGGGTCATTCTCATACATTTCATTCATTGATTCAAAAGCCATAACATTCACCTTCATTTATTTCAACAACAAGCACCTCCTACTCAATGCACCAACTACTCGATTAAATCATAACCTTAATTATTCAACTAAAGTAATTTTACATATGGTAAACCTTACCATTAGTTGGAATTATTCTACTAGAATTTTAAATCTACTTCATTCTTATTTCAAGGAAGTTTCTCAAGTTATATTTAATATACAACTCACTTCTTACTAACTTTTAATCAATCAAGATGATTAAGAAACCTTATGCATTCTATACAAGGTGTTAACTAGGATTATCATTGATAGTTTAGTAACTAAACAAAAATTAGGACCCAAGACTATAAATGGTATCACTTTCTAACTATGCACAATATCTTGACAACTAACCAACATGGAAATTCCATGATAATTGTATTAATTCAAATGATATATTTCTCTCCTAACAAAATAATTGATTGACACGAATTAACATTATGTAGTTCACCTTTCCACTAAGAATGACCTACATGAATTCATAGTTTGATATTAACATAGAATAATTTTCTGAAGATTAGAAGTCTTATTGATACTAACTTTAGTTAATTGCAAAAGATTGAAGAATATATGAGATAAGGACTTTAAAATTATCTTGACGTAATAGAATTCAAATAAAAGATTTCCCCATATGCAAGGAAAATAAGGGACTAATATCATGACTACTAATAACCATTATTTCTCCTTTAACTTTGTAAATCGTAAGTATCCTGAACTAATCATTAACTATGTGGATAATAAAAGATAATGTATTTATATAGAATCTCTTAAGGTTCACAACGTTCTCTTAAACCTAATAGCTATAACAATAATCAATAGAATAATGAGATAATGCATAATTATTGCAATCAAGTGAATGAAGAAAAAGCATAAGATGTGTAGAAACTACATCAAATCATATTAGAAGATAGTAGATAAATAAGTACCTTTTTAGATGCCAATTCACCTTGTGTGTCAGGCTTAAGTGCACATCACATTCGGTCATTGATTGATTCTAAATCTAGAGTGATATATTGATTAAATATATTCTCATACATATGTCGCTCGACTCCCTTGAGTTCACTATCTCATCTTAAATCTTTCATGCTCACAAATATTATTTTAAAATATCAATAAGTAATTTTTCCAAAGTTTTCATCCATTTTATAGATTGAAATCTCACTTCGCCTAACAAAATGTTAACACCAACTCTAATTTCCTAAAAATAAAATTGTATACAGTAACCAAAGTATAGATATTCTTATTAATCATTTGAATTCCAACTTAACACTTTACTCCATAGCTAATATGTGAAGTTTAATGAATACATATTTTCTAATTTATCAAAAAAAAATATTAAACTATTATTTTAATAAATCAACTACTATACAATACTTAATGAATACCAAATGAAAAATGAGTCCATTCTATTTAACTATTAATTTGATAATTAAATTAAAATATTAATAAAACATACAATAAAATTAATTTGGTACCATTTTTTACTATTATAATCAATACTATATATAACCAATATTATTATATATTGACTTTAATAAGTGAATAATTAAATTATCAGAATATTAATAACTAATAAAAGGATAACCAAATTCATCTTTGATAACAAAAACCACTTGCGATACATAACATAACATATTACCATTTGCAGGGCACAATACTCGAATTAATATAAGATTAAGTGGTTTTAGTTGTGCGATACATAACATATTACCATTTGCAGGGCACAACTACTCGAATTACACATTATACTGATTTGTTTTATTGGTGGAGTGATTAAATCATAATGCTGAGTTAGCACATCAATTTTAAGTATAAATTTAAATAGATTTGCATGATAGGCTGCTGAAGCAAAGCGATGGCATTTCTATCAAGTAGATGGAAAGCTAATAGTATAGTAAAACAAATCTTCTTTGAGATGCCAATTAAATTAAAGAGACACAAACTTTCTAATATTTATTCTCATGAATAAGATTAAAGAGACACAAGAAGGTATGAATAAGTAAGGTATAAAATTTATTAATAATGAGAGTAGTGTACAAAAATACAAGTACTTTAAGTTATCATCTATATATTTCAATAATAAAATATATTTCTTGGATTTATATATTTCTCACTATTATTTCATAGAGATTACTATCTATATATATATATATATATATATATATTAATGTTTTTCTTGTGTATTTTGAAAGTTTAAATGTAAGAGAATATGGACATCAAAATTTGCAATGATTTAGTTGAAGTTCTTTACAATTTGAATGTGGATATTTGGGTATTAAATTGAACTCTCTTAGACAAAATATTTCAGCATACTTCATATCAAGTCTCTTATTATTTTATATTTATATATTCTATTTAATTGAATATGTCAAATAATTAAATTTTTAAGGTTAAACCACACAAAAAAAATTAATGAGACCACCCACTTTAGAATTCTCCTAAAAATGATGTTAATGAAGTATCTTAAAATAATTAAGGTTACAATTAGGATTAGTATTAGGGTTACAATTAGGATTAGGGTTAGATATATAATTACTATAAGAATTAGGATAAGCATTAGGGTTGCAATTATAATTAGGTTACAACTAGGGTTACAACTACAATTAGGGCTAGAGTTGTAATCAAGATTAGTGTTATAATTATGATTTCTAATAGAATTAGGGCTATACTAGGGTTAGGTTTAATAAAAAAAAAAATTAATTATTCTTAACTCTTTGCTCCATCAAAAATTTGGAGATGCAAAACCACACATCATGCAAGGCTAACACAAAGTAAACTCAACGCTATAACAAGATGTCTCATCTCAACCTCTATCATAAGTTGACTACTTCCCAAGTGCTTAGAATTATTTACATCTTCATGATGTAAGGAGTGATGAAATAAACATGCATTAGGGTTAGGGCTAGAGTTCAAATAGGATTAGGGTTAGAGTTAGGATTCAAATAGGAAATTAGGGTTAGAGTTACAATTACAATTATGGTTAGAATTAAAATTAAAATATGTTAGGATTAGTTGCAGGGTTAGAATTATAATTAATATTAGGGTAACAATTATAATTATAGTTAGAATTAGGGTTAGGGTTTAATCAGTGTTATGGTTCAATTAGGTTTAGGTTTCAATTATAGTTAGGATTAGGTTTTAATTAGGGTTAGGTTACAGTTAGGGTTCAATTAGTGTAATGATTATGATTATAGTTAGGGTAACATATATAATTATGATTACTATTAAAATTTGTGTTATAGTTAGGGTTGGAATCAATGGCATGGTAGGTTAAGATTATGGTAAGAATTGGGATTAGGGTAAGGATGAAGGTTAGAGTTAGGGTTCAGAGTGATCCCACAAAGTTGATTTACAATTTCTGGGAGATTTTGATTTTGCTGAAATAACATATTTTTAAAAAATATAATGATTTAAGCCTTTAAAAGTTTCATTTAAAACATTTGAATTGAAGAGGGTTTGATCAAACTACTTTAGATCAAACCCCCTTGGATAGAACCCCGCTAGTTTTAGGGTATGTATAGGATCATGATGGGCCAAAAAGTGGCGATATGATGGGTATGTGTAGGGTATGTGGCTGATGACTTTTATTTTACCCAAAATTGATGAAACAAAATTTTTTTTAAAAGGAGATTCTCAATTTTCTACCAATATAAATTATTCTTTACTTTGAATTTAATAAATAATTATTATTCATTTTCTATTTGAATTACGCTAAAGTCTTGATTGATAGGCTAATTGAAAAATATCTATAGCTTTCAAATGGTATCACATTTTTTGAATCCAAAACATGTGTCATATTCTATGCTTCGCATACTATAGGATAAAAAAAACAATTGAATTTCATAAAGTTTTGACCAAGTTAAGGTGGTCAGACATACAAGTTTTTATATTTTTTAAAAGTTGTAATAAAAAATTCATAATTAATTATTTACTTGAAAAAAATCATAAAAAAATATGCATCACATCGAGACATGAGTCCTCTACTTATATCTAAAATCTTATAAAAAGATATTATCATTTCATTGTGGTTAGGGTTGTTAGATAGACAACTACTTCTTATGTTTTCCCTGAAATTTAAGTACTACTGCATTGAAATTTTAAATTTTCACCAAATACATTTTTTTTAAAATAAACCTATTATTTTAGAAACTACATTCAATTTGCTACAAATTCTATTCTTACATATTTTTGAAATATTATAGATAACTTATTCAAAATTTTATGTCAAGTTTCCTAACTTTGATTTTTCTAAATTTTTTGCCACTTAAGGGCCTATTTTTTCCATGATGATTTTGCACATACCCTTTAAACCATACCTATAATGGAGTCTCCTTTACACCTATCAAAATGTTGATAAAAAAAAAACTTTTGATTTACCTTTTGGGGGATCAAATGAATTCAGTTAAAATTTATTTTTTGTAAGTATGTAGCCATTATTATAAGCTTCCCAAAAAGTATAATTTTAAATAAATTTAATTTAATTATTATATTTATTTTTATTTTTTGTGAATGTGCTTTCACCAAAAATCAAACTCTCCTATATGTACATGTGGAAAAATTGAAGATTGTCAAAAAAAATTGAAAAATGGGTATGTGCAGGATCATGATGAGCCAAAAAGGGCGATATGATGGGTATGTGTAGGGTATGTGGCTAATGACTTATTTAACCCAAAATTGATGAAACGAAAAGGGTTTTTAAAGGATATTCTTAGCTTTCCACCAATATAAATTATGCTTTACTTTGAATTTAATAAATAATTATTATTCATTTTCTATTTGAATTACGACTAAAGTCTTGATTAATAGGATGATTGAAAAAAATCTATAGCTTCAAACGGTATCACATATTTTGATTCCAAACATGCATCACATTCTATGCTTTGCATACTATAGGATTAAAAAAAAAAATTCAATTTCATGAAGTTTTGACCCAATTAAGGTGGTCAGACATACGAGGTTTTATATTTTTTAAAATTTGTAATAAAAAATTCATAATTAAATTTTTACTTGGAAAAAAATTACAAAAAAATATTCATGACATTGGGACATGAGACCTCTACTTATATATAAAATCTTATAAAAAAATATTATCATTTTATTGTCGTTAGGGTGGTCAGACAAACACCTACTTATTTTTTCCCTGAAATTTAAATACTACTGCATTGAAATTTCAAATTTTCACCAAATAGATATATTATTTTTTTAAATAAACCTAGTAATTTAGAAATTACATTCAATTTTCTACAAATTCTATTCTTACATATTTTTGAAATAATATAGATAACTTATTCAATTTTTTACGTCAAGTTGCCTAACTTTGATTTTTTTGAATTTTTTGCCACCTAAGGGCCTATTTTTTCCATGATGATCTTGCACATACCCAAATATGAGTGCACCATATATTAAAGTCCTTGATCCAACAAAAAAAATAAAATTGAATTTTTATACATATAAAAAAAGTTACATGTTATACAGTTGCACTATGTCTGAATTGTAATTAGTTTGACTTTGAAACTTGATTAAAGAAAAAATGTTCAATAAAAAACTATCTATCCAAGTGGAAGCACTAGATATTAGAGTTACAAATCTAAATTTGAAATAATTAGAATTTTATCCTTCATGGGAAAAAATTTATGCGTTATACGGTGAGCGTCACTTTTTAAAAATGTTGTTTTATGAAAAAAGCTAGTTTTCAAGGGAGATGGAAAAAGAAGTGCAATTTGATTCCAAAATTTTTGAAAAAATTATATTTAGAATTTACAGAAAAAATTTCACGAAACTCTAGTTTTCATGATCTTCAAATTCCTCACGGTTTAGCTGCTATAGGTGCCTGAAAGTGAAGATTTAGTTAAAAAATATTATTTCAATGTCTAGTTTGGGCAAAAATTGTAAACCACTATTGTGGGATCACCCTTCAATTAGGGTTAGGTTCTAGAATAAATATTTAGGTTAGGATTAGGGTTGGGATTCAAATAAGATTAGGGTTAAATCAAGGTTATGATTAAATTAAGGTTATGGTAAAGATTTGAAATGGGGTTAGGGTTCAATTAGGGTTCAAATTTAATTACTATTTAGAGTTAGGGTTAAGGTTCAATCAGGTTTCAATTAGGTAGATTTTAACTAGGGTTAGTGATTGTGGTTTAATTAGGGTAAATATTATAGTATAATTAGGATTAGTGTTCAATTAGAGTTAGGGTTTCAATTAAGTAAGGGTTAGGGTTAGGGTTAGGATTCAATTAGAGTTAGGCTTAGAGTCCAATAACATTATAAATATTAAACTTAAACAATAACTATAATTTAACTTAACCCTAACTCTACTCATGAACCAAATTATATCTCTAATTCTAATTAGGATTAGGGTTAGGATTAGGGTTAGGATTAGGGTTATGGTTAGGATTATGGTTAGGATTATGATTATATATCTAATCCTAACCTTAACCCTATGGTTCAAAGGTTAAAATTAAAATATGTTACGATTAGTTGTAAGGTTAGAATTATGATTATAATTAGGGTAACACTTACAATTATAGTTAGAATTAGGGTTAGGGTTTAATTGGAGTTATGGTTCAATTAGGGTTATGTTTCAATTAGAGTTAGGATTAGGGTTTAATTAGGGTTAGGTTAATGTCAAGGTTCAATTAGGGTAATGATTATGATTATAGTTAGGGTTACATATATAATTATGATTACTATTGAAATTGGAGTTATAATTAGGGTTAGAATTAGTGCCGTGATAGATTAAGATTATGGCAAGAATTGGGATTAGGGTAGCCTTATAAAGGTTAGAGTTAGGGTTTAATTAGGATTAGGTTCTAGGATAAAGCTTGGGGTTAGGATTAGGGTTGGGGTTCAAATAAGATTAGGATTCAATTATGGTTATTATTAAATTAAGGTTATTATTAGGACTCAATTGGGGTTAGGGTTTAATTAGGGTTAGGATTTAATTACAATTCAAAGTTAGGGTGGTATGTGTAGGATCATGATGGGCCAAAAAATGGCGATACGATGGGTATGTGTAGGGTATGTGGCCGACGGTTTTTTTCTTACCCAAAATTGATGAAACGAAAAGGTTTTTAAAAGAGATTCTCAACTTTCTACTAATATAAATTATGATTTACTTTGAATTTAATAAATAATTATTATTCATTTTCTATTTGAATTACGACCAAAGTCCTAATTGATAGGTTGATTGAAAAAAATCTATAGCTTTCAAATGATATCACATTTTTTGAATTTGAAACATGCATCACATTCTATGCTTCATATACTATAGGATTAAAAAAAATGAATTTCATGAAGTTTTGACCAAGTTAAGGTGGTCAGACATATGAGTTTTTATATTTTTTAAAAGTTGTAATAAAAAAATCATAAATAATTATTTACTTGGAAAAAAATTACAAAAACATATGCATCACATCGGGACATGAGTCCTCTATTTATATCTAAAGTATTATAAAAAAATATTATCATTTTATTGTGGTTAGGGTGGTCAGATAGACACCTACTTCTTATTTTTTCCCTGAAATTTAAGTACTATTGCATTGAAATTTCAAATCTCTACCAAATAGATTTTTCTTTTTTTAAAATAAACCTTGTAGTTTAGAAACTAGATTCAATTTTCTACATATTCTATTCGTACATATTTTTGAAATAATATAGATAACTTATTCAAATGTTTACATAAAGTTGCCTAACTTTGATTTTTCTGAATTTTTCGCCACTTAATGGCTTGTTTTTTCCATGATGATCTTGCACATACCTAGGTTAAGGTTCAATAAGGTTTCAATGAGGTAGATTTTAACTAGGGTTAGTGATTATGGTTTAACTAGGGTAAAGGTTATACTACAATTAGGATTAGTGTTCAATTAGAGTTAGTGTTTCAATTCAATAAGGGTTAGGGTTAGGGTTAGGGTCCAATAACATTATAATTAAACTTAAACCGTAACTATAATTTAACTTAACCTTAACTCTTCTCATTAACCAAATTATATCTCTAATTTTTTAGGGTTAGTGTTAGGGTTAGGATTAGGGTTAGGATTAGGTTTAGGATTAGGATTAGGGTTAGGATTAGGGTTATAGTTAGGATTAAAATTAGATTAGGATTATAGTTAGGGTTAGGGTTAGGGTTAGGGTAACATATTGTATCTCTAACTGTTACCCTTACCCTAACTCAAATCATAATACTAACACTAATCCTAACCCTACTCCTTAATCTATCTTTGACCCTAACCCTAACCCTAACACTAATACTAGGGTATGTGTAGGATCATGATGGAAAAAAAAGGCCCTTAAGTGGCAAAAAATTCAAAAAAATTAGAGTTAGGCAACTTGACATAAAAATTTAAGTAAGTTATCTATATTATTTCAAAAATATGTAAAAATATAATCTATATAAAATTTAATGTAGTTTCTAAACTACTGGGTTTATTTAAAAAAGAAAAAATCTATTTGGTGAAAATTTGAAATTTCAATGCAGTAGTACTTAAATTTCAAGGAAAAACAAGAAGTAGGTGTCTGTCTAACAACCCTAACCATAATAAAATGATAATATTTCTTGTAAGATTTTAGATATAAGTAGAGGACTCATTTCCAGATGTGATGCATATTTTTTTGTAATTTTTTTCTAAGTAAATAATTAATTATGAATTTTTTATTACAAATTTTAAAAAATATAAAAAATTGTATGTCTGAACGCCTTAACTTGGTCAAAAATTCATGAAATTCAATTGTTTTTTTTTTAATCCTATAATATGTGAAGAATAGAATGTGATGCATGTTTTGGATTCAAAAAATGTGATACTGTTTGAAAGCTATAGATTTTTTTCAATTAGCCTATCAATCAGGACTTTAGTCACAATTCAAATAGAAAATGAATATTAATTATTTATTAAATTCAAATTAAAGAATAATTTATATTGGTGGAAAGATGAGAATATCCTTTAAAAACTCTTTTTGTTTCATCAATTTTGGGTTAAAAAAAGACATCATCCACATACCCTACACATATCCTACACATACCTATCATATTGCCACTTTTTTCCCATCATGATCCTGCACATACCCACTAATACTAACACTAACCCCAAGTATAATGCTAATTTTATGTATAACCGTAACCATAACCTTAATCCTAGAACCTCAATCTTAATCGTAATGTTAATCCTAACCCTAACCTTGATTTTATCTCTATCTAAAGCCCTAATTCTATCTCTAATCCTAACCCTAATATTAGCCATTTCCCCAATTCTATCTCTAATCTTAACCCTAATCATAATTTTGATGCTAAGCCCAACCCTAACCCTAACCCTACCCTATAATAACATTAAATTAAACCCTAATTGTAATTTTATCTCTAACCCTAACTGTATCCCTAATCTTAAACCTAACCCTGATTATATCTCTAACCCTAACCCTAACCTTAATCCTAACCTTGATAGTATCGTAAACCTTATTTTATCTCTAACCCTCATCCTATCCTAAACGTAAACCGTAACTATAATTTCAAACCTAAAATTCTAACCCTAATTCTACTTGTGAACCAAACTATATCTCTAATTGTAACTCTAACCCTAACTCTACTTGTGAACCAAATTATATCTCTAATTCTAACCCTAACCCTATTCCTAAAACTAACCCCTATTGCAACTATAATTTTGTCTTTCATGTCACGCTATGAATGCTACTAGCATATATATATTATTTATTAATAATATATTAAAAAACACTGAGAGATATCTTTCTTAAGGCACCTATTACACTTTTATGTGATTTATTGATTAAAAATAGATGCCTCGAGAAGTATATCTATTGACGTTTTTTATATATATTATTAATATATGCTAGTTTATCACAACCAAAATAAGGTTGTAGTCACTTATATAAGGATAATTTAAAGTTAATCAATTCATGGCTAATAAGAATTAATAAGACCTTACAAACCAATTAACATCAACCTTACCAATCCCATTATTCTATTCGACCTATTAATTAAAATATAAACTTTGACATTACTACTTATTTATAAAAACAATGAATCCTTCAAGACAAATTGGAGCTGCTATACTTAAACAACATGAACTTGTATAATCACATATAGTAAAAGGGATTTTTTAAATAAGTAATTTCATCAAAAAGACATTTAAAACTACATTATTAATATATTTATTAACATTTGTATTTCATTGGTGAGTTTTAAACCAGTCCTTCACAATAATGTTTTATGTAGATAGAGTATTCCAAACACCACCTCCAATAAAGCTTTGCAGCCAACACCAAACCAGTCAAATTCGACTGCCATAGACCAAGACCCCTAAACTGCTTCAGGCTACACACAATATCCCACTTCATAAGGATCCACTTAGAAGAAGCCAAACTACCTACCCATAAAAATTACCTATCCAAAGCATCCAAATCCTTAACAAACCCAGCTGGAGCCACCTGGATCATACACCTATAGATGGGAAGGGATTGCACCATAGATTTAAGCAATTGAACATGCCCAAAAAAGTACAACCATCTATGAGTCTAATGAATAACCTTGACATGAAACTTGTCAAGAATATTCTACCAAGACTCCCTAGGAAGAATACCAAAATAAATAAGAATGCTAAGATAAGTTAAAGGGAGAGAACCAATCTAAAATCTCAAGATACAGGAAATCCTCTACTGAATAAGTTCCAGAGTATTGAAGAATAAAATGGAAGATTTATCTTCATTAATCATTTGACCAAAAGTAGCAAGATAAGTATCCAAAGCCTTGCACAAATTAGAAGCTTCTCTAACCTTTGCCATACCCATCAAAGTTGTATCATCCACAAATTGTAAGTGAGTCTATGGAGGTAACCCATTACCCCACACCCAACCCTGAATAAGACCCAAGCCCACATCACGCTTCAATGCTCTCCCCAAACCTTTAGCCAGGATAATAAATAAATAAGGAGAGAGAGGATCCCCTTGATGAAGGCCTCTAGACACACCAAAAAGAGAAGGTTCACCATTAATCAACACCAAAAAGGAAGTGGAAGTAACACAACACATAACCCACTAGACTCACTCCTCAGCAAAACCAAAAGCAATAAGAAATTTGTGCAAGAAAACCCGCTTAACTCTATCATAGGCCTTTGCTAGATCTAGCTTGATGAACATAGCCTTTTCCTTGGAGGATGCCATATAATGAATAGTTTCAATAGCAATGGCCACCTCATCTAGAATTTTTTGATTCACCACAAAACTAATTTATTCCTTGGAGATAATCCAACTGAGCCATCACTTCAATCTTTAAGCAATCAACTTGGAAATGATTTTATAGACCACATTACAAAGGGAGATATAATGAAATTGAATTAACTGATCCACCCCTTCACATTTTAGAATGAGAGAAAAGAAGGTAGAGTTCAAATCCCTCAGCATTTGTTTATTCCTTTGAGATTCATGAACCACCTCTAATAAGTCCAGCATAATGATATCCCAAAATTCCTGAAAGAATTCAATCGAAAAGCCATCAAGGCTTGGGGATTTCCCTTTCTTCATCTAGAAAATAGTCTCCTTTGGTTCTTCCATCAAAATATTTCCCAAAATATGCTCATTCATCTCCCTAGTGATCAAGGGGAGATACAATACAAAACAAGGTTTTCTTCCACCAAAACATCTTGAGATTCCTCTCTAAATAAAGAAGAAAATAATTGTGAAGATTCTTTGGACATATCATACCAAGAATATAAATGCTCACCTCTGTCATTTACAATAATAGGAATAGAATTACCATGTCGCCTAGCTTTCATTGAATTGAAGAAAGCAATGTTCTTGTTCTCCTCATGTAACCACTTAACGCATGCCTTTTTTCCAATAAATTTCCTCGTGCAACTCACACTCTTCTAGAACTTTCAAGGCCATTGCCTCCTCCTTGAGTAAAACCTTTGAAAGACCAAACTCCCTTATCTCCCTGGTAATGATATCCAGGTCAAATTGAGTAGCAATCTTAGCATGAAGGATATTTCTAAAACACTACCTATTCCACTATTTAAGTTGATACTTCACATATTGTAGTAGTTTGGAAAATGAATACATAGTAGTGCCATGGGAGTCTTCCCATCTACCAATTTAGCCACATACTCTTGTAAAGAAGTCTCACACAGCGACGTAAGCTATAATTTGAAAGAGGGGGACCAAGCAACACAAGCCAAAGTAACATATAATATAATAGGCTAGTGATATGAACCCCTCCAATCTAGAATCTTAGAACAAGTAGACCACGAACCTCCAATCCAAAAACATGAAACCAAGAAATGATCAAGTCTCTTAGCAATACAATTCTCCCCCAATCTCCTATTTTTCTAAGGAAACTGGCCTTTAAGGGGCTTGATGTTAGCAAGATTCAAGGTAGAAATGTTATCATAGAGTAGGAAAGTAGAGGGCTCCAACCTTGAAATACCACCCTTCTTCTCATCTAACTCTATAATGGCATTGAAATCACCAGCAATAATCTAAGGGAAAAATGGAGCAACACTCCACATAAAATTGATATGAGACCACAAGTGCTACTTACCAAGAAAATTAGTAGGCACATATATATTTGATAGAAGAATAGTTTCCCTCCTCTCCAAGCTTGAAGCAACCACAGAGATAGAAGACTTTGAGGACATCCACCAAAGAGGATGAATCTTCAAAGGGTTCTGCAAGAAAGCAACACCCCTAGCACTACCATGAGCCCCAATACACTAGCATTCACCCCATTCCCACACTTTTGATAACAAACCAACCATACTCTCAACAGACAACTTAGTCTCCTATTAAAAAAAGGATATCGGGAGAGTGAATTCTCACTAAATCATGAACAACTTTTTATTGAGGGTCACTATTCAAGCCCCTTACATTATAGGATAGGATTATCATTTCAAAGGGTTAGTGATATGAGAGTCCAAAGTCTTAACATATCTCAAATCCACTAAAATCTCCCCCATCATCTTGATTTTCTCTAATTCCTTTCTCCCAACCTTGGAGGATTTCTCAATAACCCCTTTTTTTAGTCTTTCTGAAGAAGTCCCAATGAAGGAGAAGCCTTGCTACCTTTTACCAAATCAAACCCCATTTTCACCAATGGATTATGGGTCTCTCCCTCCCCCAACTTCGCATCCACAAGAGTCTCAACCCTCCCAAAAGCCACAACATTAAGATATGTTTCCATTTGTAAAGCACCAACCACTTGTGAAGCCTGAGTGTTATTTGGAATAATACCCTCCTGAACCACTTCCAAAACACCTTGATCCATAATCATCATACCCAAATTCACTTCCTATTGACTGAGGTCATCTAGAACCTCAAACCTATTAAAAGTATCACCTTCCTATCTCTCCTTAAAAGTCCTCTTTTGACCACGATTCCTATTACGAGCCTTAATAGGAGTAAAACCCTCTACACCTACAACCACACCAGGAATGGGATCCTTTCCTTTGTCAACCTTAGGGGGGTTGTGAGGCAATTGAGTAGGCTAAGACTAAAAATAATTAGACCTCAAGCATCTTTGCTGCAAATGGCCATATTCATGACATAGACAACACCAAAAGGGAAATGTCTCATAATCTAGCTATTGCACCCAAGAATATGAACCCGCACAAATTTTTCAAGAATCTGGAAGAGGGTTACTTAAATCAATCTCAACATAAATATGATCAAATTTCATTACCTTTCTATCTTAAATTTGTTTAGAATGACCCACTAGTTTCCCCAACATCAAAGCAACCCGATGTAAGATGCCATTGCGCCAACATTCAACTAGAAATCTAGGGAGACACACCCACATCGGAACTCAGTTTGGAAACTCCTCTAAAGGATCAAAACCTACATGTTAGGGTTTAATAAATTAACTAATCTGGTTGTGGAAATAAGGTTAACCCTCAAACACTCTATTGCAATCTGCTATGTAGTTGAAAACCACCATGAAGTAACTATTCACCAACAACATTATTTCCATATCACCCTTTGAATACCAAGTCTGATGAGCCCACGACTCCAAAAATTGGAGTGAAAACCTTATCCCCATGAATTTTAAAATCAAAGCATGCTTCGAGAAATACTTGATATCCTCCACAATTAATTTTGGTTGAATTACCAGTACTGGCCTATCCTTGGATCATTCCAAGCAACCATTGATTTTCATAATTCAAGAACCTCCAAACAGAACAAATCCTCCATTCCTCAAATAATTGGAAAATAGATTTTTATCAAATACCCACATTGAACAAGTAGGTGAAGTTTCCCCAAATGCAACACAAAAATTTAAAGAGGAATTAATCCCCAACGCCTCCCCCAAAGCCATAGAAAAGGGGAAAAAATGAACCCCTTCCCAAACTAGGGCCAACCACAAATTAGATAAACCTGGCACGAAATGAAATCCCTTGAACTCACTTTGCTAACACCAAGCACCAACGAACAACTAAAAATGAAGAATGAAAAGCAGCAACACCGAATAAAATAAATGCTTCCCTCGAACAACAATCCCCCACACCATTCAACACCCCCAACCCCTACAACAAAAACCCGATGCACACAAAGGAAGAACAACCAAAGGCAAAGCAAGCATAGGCAAGAGGAATGACTAGGGCACACATGCCCTAGCCTACATCACTACCACACATAGTAGCGCAACCCTCTCCATCCAAATCCGATTGGGTAAAACATTAATAACAATCAGAATCTAATATTTTATATTTAACTCCACTTTGATGATCCTAGGATTCTAAAATAGTTTCATTTAATATTGGTGGTAACAATATTTCTCATGATAATTTTCTTCTCCAAGCACATCTTCATGTGATAGGTAGGTGACATGATCTCCTAATTTTAGCTTCCTTTATGAGATCCTTCATGCAACACACTTGATCTCAAATAGGTTTTCATGTGGTAGATATCTTGAAACAAATTCTAATGTGAAGGTCTTCATTAGAAAGAAGCATTAATGTTGATAAAAGAATATTCCCATTTATAAAGAAGTTAAGAGTATACTTTGACTTATAATCAGTGCACTCATATAAATCTTCATTATATCTCAATATTTTCTTTGCATAGTATAAAAATAACTTCATGTTACATAAGTACCTTTTGGCTTACTCACAAAGCTTGATAATTGAATCTTCATTGTCCAACAATGCAACCACAAACAAATATACAAGCATTAAATTCACTTCAAGGAGTAGAAAATCTTTGACAAAATGGCTCTATTTATGTTCATTTATGATTATGTTCTCATGGGTATAGATTTTCTAAGATACAATATTTTTTTAATCTAATCATTCTAAACCTTTCAAAGATCTCCCTATTTGACTTAACTCGCTATGTTATACTCTATCTACTACAGATATGTGTGTGTGTGTCTATAGTTTACACAACTATATTGCACATGAATACAAAAAAAATTGAGCACCAAGATTAAATTTCAATGCACTAAATATAATATAGAATTATCATTATAAAGTAACATATTATTGATCTCTATAATGCCTATTTTGTCTTTGTATCTAAATTTTATGTATTGCTTTTAGAAATCTGTATAAAATGTCTTAAAATATCTTTCATAATATTTTTGAAGCAAGACATTTCCCTTGGTTACAACCTTAATTATTGATCTAATTTCTATATATGTGGGATTCTTCCATGTTTCCACTTCTCTCGATTAAGTAACAAACTATAATTCAAAAGAAAATATATATCAAATATTACAATAAGACAATAAGCTAAATCTAAAAACACAAAACCTATGAGACCTTAGGTTATTCAAGCTTACCTACCAGTTCCACTATTGGTTTCACATGCACAATGATAAGAAAAACCTATGGATTCAATTTATTCATCCTATTTATTCATGATAACAAAAAGATACTCTTATAATAAAAACCCATATATAATTATGTGTGTATTGAGATTTTGTCATCATTTCTTTGTTATAGTTATCTTTTTCATCCTCATTTGAAACTATGTATGGATTTAAGAATTCTTTAGTAAATCTTACATTGACAATATTCAAAACAAAGTATTTCCCATTACTTATTTTCACTAGATCCATTCAATGTGTATACCCTCTCCACATTCAAGGTTTAAACTTATTTTGTATCTGTAGCTTTGGTACATTTTCTTCACATAGAAAAATCATTTCAACCCAGCTTGAAGGGAAGTATATCATGCATTGATATATTTTTATCAATTACCAATTACCATTTAAAAGTTTTGTGTTAAATTTTTCATGTTGAATATGAATTATTTTCTATTAATAGAGCATACCACATGGTCATACCAAGCCTATTACTATTCAAATACAAACTTCTCACACCAACCCAATGGTTTTTAATCTTCTAAGGGAATTTATTTTATGGTTTTGTACTATATCAAAGGTCTTTTAAGATGCATTGGGCCAATATGAGGGTCTAAAATGAAGTCAATATCTTCGTACAATAATGGTCAAGTGAAACTAACTCTAAAGGCCCCATCCTAGGCATGTAAATTTATAGGGAAATATAAAGATATTTATTAAAATTGTATAGGCTTGATGCAAATACATCATGATCATGCTAATCATGGGACTAGAGACCTTCCAATGGCTAAGTGTGATCTAAATACAAGCAAGAACATATTGTTTAAATATGAACATTAACACTATAAACTAAATTCACTTCAACCATACACACTCAATCTTGTCTAAAACAAGGCTTAATAAGAACTAGCATGAAAGGAGTCAAAGTAAATCACCCATATTTCAACCAAAAGGGAATATTGTCTCAATGGTCCTAGTGTAATTATGATCACAAGAAATCAAGAACACCATAGAGTCACTAATACAAATCTCAAAAAAGGTCAAAATTTAGTTCCAACAAACTCTATCAAACCATAATCATGCTAGATAAGCATTAAAACATGCAATCATAAAAATGGATCAAACAACCCTCTCAACCAAGACTTAAAACTATGATCATGCAAGCAAGCAAATTTGTAAAAGACTAGAATTAGGATAAAAAAAAATTAGGGTTCCATTTTTATATAAAGAAAAGAGGGTGTAGTGTATAAGCAATAACACTTGTATCCTTAGATCAACCCACGGTACCACTACCGTTATGAAATCATCAAGTTCTTAGCACTTATATGAAAATTCATGCTAGTCATCACACCATACATAGTAATTGAGACTCAAAATATGCACCTATATAATAGTTTATACCAATCAACACACCATACATAGTAATTTGGACTCAAAATATCCTCACATAATGGTCAATTTTATAAATAACATCAAACATACATAAATAAATTATCCTATTTCTAATATTTGATACAAATATTTTGGCCCAAAGACCCACAACATAGTTGGCATTCATTTCAAGGTCCAATAGCCTATTGAATCTTTATAGTGGGTAAAAGTTAAAGAAGGTTATTTTTTAACCCCTTTTTTCTTCTTTGTCTAGGAGCAATGATAATACTAATAAGACTAATTGATGACTCTATTATAAACCTATCAATACAAATATACAATTGCTAATTAGTCACCTTTGTCATCAACATTATGGATTCAAAAACTCTTGAGCATAATATAAGTCCTCAAAAATCATTTTGTTTCTTAAATTCCTAGTCTATATTCCACAACTTAGAACATGTCTTAGTTCTTATTTTATTAATATTCTAATATTATTGTACTAATAAGACTATAGCTGCATTCTCAAAGGAAAATATATCAATTCTAATATGGAGAAATATATAAGGTTTTACTCTTGTATTTATTTCATCCTCAAACCTCATTATTACAAATTTAAGTGAAAAGAGATATTTTCTAAACTCAACAATGAGAATCATTGAGGTCTTCCTTAGAGGCAAGATGAAGAAAATACAAAGCCATGGACAATGAGAATTGTTGAGGTATCCCTTAGAGGTAATATGTAGAATAATACAAAGTCATGAACAATGATATGTCTTAAAATATGAACTCTTAACACTCTTAAAAGGTCACCCCATATAACCCTAAGTTTGGACATCACAAACTTTTTATGACTATCAAAATGATAAACACTAACACATTGATTGACCACATATATATCAAATACTTGGATTTTATTTCCACTAAATGAAAAAAAAATTAGATATACACACCAATATGGGTATTTACCCTAAATATCTAAATAAATGTGTCTTGAAATTTTCCAAACCCTTGTTTGTAGCATAGTTCTTCCATAGATAAGAATGTAAAAACATAATCTGTGTACATGTTGACAACGTTTTGTTACAATTTATATTTTTGTCCAATGAAAATAATGCAAAAACATAAATAAGAATTAAATTTTAATTCAAATGAATAATTTCTTTGACATGGTTTAGGTAACCTCACTTAATATTTTCATGGTATTTTGTATTAAAAGTCCATAAATAACAATTTTATGATCATAAATAGGAATTATACCCTTGCTAAGTTTTAGATCCTACATAACAAGTGGATAGGTCATGCTTATCCCCTTTTAAATTCAATTTTTTTTATTCCATCCACGTTATAATAGAATCTAAATTTCAATGTAGGTATATTAGATTATGGTTTGTTAGCATCTAGGACAAGGACCCCACCATGGATTTTTAACCTTAGACATTTATAGTTTACTTTAAAGTTTTATATTTTAGAGTAATCTAAATTGCCAAGCGTCATACTCATTGTGAACCACAAAAATTTGAGTACACGACTTTTCCATTATATAAAAAACTTATAATGACACATGATATGTACATATTACATATCCTAACAAAACTAGTGATAGTGTCACAAACAACCAATAATCAAAATATCAAGTAGGGACCATTTAAAGAATAATACCAAATGATATTTTTTTCTCCTTGTAGCCCTACATTAGAGAAAAACCACATCTATACAGCCCAAACGAGTGGCGTAGTTGGTTACCTGGGCTTTGGGTTTGTCCCAGATAGGTCACGAGATCGATTCTCTCCAGTTGGATTTACCTTGGTTGTTGACTAGTTCAAGCTCAACCCTTAGCCTCTAGGGGATTAGTCTCATCCCAACTCACCTCTTATGTACCCCAAAACTTGGAAAAAAATTAAGCTTGAGGCAAGGTCAATCAAGAAGCGCTAAGCTGGTCACGGGGATACCCATGGATTATTTATAAAAAATAAAAACTAAAAACTAAAAAAAACACCACATCTATACAATATGATTTTCAATTTATGAACTTGTACAAGAATCCAAATTCTATCAATAACTTTCATCTCATGGAAACTACATAAAATAAATAACGCCATCATAAATTGTTAGGATCAAAACTAACCATCATCATTATATAAATATATGCTATGATAGTTTACAAGTATTATACATGTTAAGTGATAACTAATATGAAAGGAACTAATGTGTGTGCATATTGTGTAACATTCTTTTGAAATGGCATAGAGAATCTAAATGGAAATTTAGGTTGAGTTGTAGGACTATTAGAGTCTTGGTTCTCATTAACAATGTTTGGACTAGTTCGACCAATGAAATACATGGATTTATTATTTTTGGTGGATTATATGTTGTAAAGGGTTGCAAGGAAGTCAAAATAGAATTTACGATGTTATGGTACATCTCTAGGAGACTTTGAGATGGGGTGTAGGCCTCAACCCATTAGGAAACCAATTTTGGTGAATTCACTAATAATCACAAGTAAAAAATCAATGTTTGTATCTACAAATGCAAGAGAATACCCAAAAAGTAGTTAATCACCCTAATGAATTCATAAAAAAATTGAAAATTATTTCTCTAATGAAGTGGTGAGTTCATTTTTGTGCAAGTAGTGAGTGGAATATGATGGGTTTAAGCATTTCAAATCCACTTTTTGGTAATTTAAATTTCATTTTGGTGTGTAGAAGGTTATTAGGGGAGTCATAAGTTTTGTAAAAAATGTGTTGGATGCCTTTTTAGCACATGGGGAGCTAGAAAGATCATTTATAAGCCTTCTTGGATTCATGCTTCTAGATTGCATTCTAATAGAGCATGTGTTTGAACTTCTTGAGATTGATTGCAAGTGTTAAGAGCAAGAAAATATTATCCTCAAGATCTATGTATACACTTTAAGACCTTATATCATTTGTAGAAGATTCAAAAACAATTGCATGAGGAGCTTTACTACCTCTTAATATAATTTTCTCTTTGTTTTAGGGTTTCTCCAACTATAGATTTCATGTTTAAGTGGTGTTGTGGCTCTTTGATTATTCCTCTTACTCCATTAAGCTTATTTATGGATACCACAAATCTAATAAAATAGGAAATCATTACAATATTGACAATTACTTATGGTGAAGACTATCTTTAAAGGTTGGTTTATAGTTTTGTCAAGTAGGATATTTTGTTGATGAACACATGTAAGGAATATTATCCTTGTATATGAATTAGTGTTATGTTGGCTCTTGTGTGTAGAATAGATAATTAGAATTTTGTTTTCCTTGATCTAGATGATTTGACAAGAGTAATGAAAAGTTGAAAGGGTGGTTTGCATTAATTTACCAAATAATATCCCAACTTGTACTTTAGGTACTTCTATTTCCTACCACATTATTTATCATGAAGTGTCAATTTTAAATCCCTCCTCAACTTACTAGGAACTCAAGTAAGAAGCATAATTAGCATAATATATAATATTCAACCAAAATTTGTCATGTATACCTTTAGCTTGGATTTTGTACCTTACCATCGTAAATGGATTTCAAGCAATGTTGTATTTTTCCTTTCCACCACACTATTTTTTTGGGGGCATAGGTTGTATTATCTTGTCATAGTATTATTCTTAAAATAAAATTCTACTAAAATATTGTTAACTTACATCATATATTCGATAACAAACACTTAATAGAATGTTCTAACTAATTCAAACTAAATATTTTTATGTAAAATTCCTCACAATATCATATTTATTGAATTCACAAATTACATCTTGCTTATATGTCTGTATAAATTGCTAAATAAAACCTAAAAGAGAAGAGTTGTTAATGTAACATAAATATAAATAGATTTTCTTTATCCTTAAAATTCCATATCTTATTTTTTTGAAACATTATTTTTATGGTGATTACTAAAAATACATCACTCAAACATAAATCATATCCAATACACCCATCTCAACATGTAAAATTCAAATGTCAAATATCTACATACTTTTTAAATTTAAGATCCTTAATTGCTTAGACCAAAGGAGAATCTCAATACCCTAGCATCATCACCATATATACTTAATTTACAAGTCTTATCCCATTCGTCAACTATACAAAGTTAGTATTCTATAAAATAAATGTTAATGTCAATCACAACAATTTTCTTAGGCAAAAAATCCCAAGTTTTTCTCTTAGTTATTAATTTAGAAAGCACAAAGAAGACCTAAAGTGTTGAAACTCTATGAAATTTTACAAGACATGTTTTTCCACAAACACACCTTGCATGTGAGCCTCAAGAAATCATAAATAAAAATAGAGAAATAATTGGCACCCAAAGGAGAATAAATGACTCATGTTGCATGAATCGAAGTGAATGAGAATTAGATGTCACTTACCATGCTATGTCATTATCTTCTTAAACATTTCTTAGGTGTTTACTAAAAACACACTCACCAATCATAAACTATGCCAAACAGGCCATCAACTACATACTTAAAACATTAGATAATTATTCGTGAAATTTAAGTTCCCTAAATTTTCATGTGAAAGATGGATTCAAACTTCTCTTTAGTCTTATATATTAGTTGGGATACATTATGATTGGAGGAACTTGTACCTAGCCTTAGTGTCCCTTGTCATTATCTTCTCAATCATTTTACTTAATTTATATTTATGAGTATTCTTTCAAAGCTTTTATATTAGTGTAAAAATGAGATACACGAGTTATATAAATTTTGTAAAGATGTATAATTAAGAAAAAACATGAACAATAATTTATAATTGACTAGATCTATAGAGTTGCTTGTGATTTAGTCCAAAGCTACTTATGCATCTTCATACTTTAGAAATTATAAAGATACAAGACCTAAAAACCTCATGTTGCATGTTTCTATGATATTTAAGCACAAAGGTCTCGATACATGTATTCCTTTAAATGATCCTTGTGAAGAATAAATTAATAAAGAAATTAGAAGAATAATAACATAATATCTGAAAAATCCACATTTCATTTTAATGGCATTACTTCTTCATGGGTACCTAAGAATTTAAAAAAATTCAAAATAAATTTATGGAGTCACATGACAAGAAGCAATTATGATGAATAGAGGATGTATTAATAATTATACTTATTTTTAGCATTTTTACTAAGAGTTCCACTTCTTATCATGATGAAAATCACTTGAGAGTGAAAAACTTGAGGCTACTTATTGGAATAAAGATCTTTAATATGATGATGTCTCTAACGATGTTGCTTGGGACCTTAAACATCCATATGCTTTAGGCCATTTTTTATATTTGTTATGTTGTAATGGTAAAATTTGTATACTTATGCCACTTTTCGTTTAGTTTTCTACCCATTCTGAGAGAATGCCTTAATAAAATGGCACACTCTTGTGTGAAGTTAGGCTTATTTCCATAATTTTTGCTTGCCTCCATATAAACACATTCAGATACATTTATCCATGCCTTGTCCACACACATACATATCCTAATATATTCACTCATATTACACATTTATTGCACTTATTCATGCATGTAGCCCTATACACCACATTATCCATTTAATTTTTTATTTCTATGTGCTATCAGTTAGGTGAAAATAGGGTCAACCTTATAGCTACAAACTAAACCTTTCAATTTTCAATTTTCAAATTCAAATTCTAGTTGATTGTCCCCTATTCTTTTCTCACCCTAAGTTGATAAAACATGTATTTTCTCAACTTATTGTCATGTATTTGCATTCAAATTCATTAAACTAAAATTATTTTATTATCATTGGATAGATTGAATATCATTCATATTTACAAAAGGTTTACATATATCTCAATTGAGTACCTAAAAAGAGCCAGGTTGTGTATCAACATCACTTTAGAGAATTTGCACAATTAAAGTGTTTTTTCTTTGATCTTTTACATAAGTATCTTGATGGTTGATTGAGGGGAAAATATCCCTCAATGACATACTAGCATCCCTCTAAGGATTTTTTTGAATACTACCAATTTTAAATATCAAAAAAGGTAGAGAAAATAGAGAAAACTTAAGAAAACCAAAGAACAACATAACATATTTTCAAGGTCTAATTTGCATGGTAAAGGATGAATCTAGAGACACATAATAGAACCAGGCTTATGGACTCAACCTAGTATAGAGTAAAAAACATGCACACATTATAAGGAGTTATATAGACATAGAGGCACCATTTTCATAATAGAAATAGTTCAAGTACCAAAATCAACATTAAAAGCATTCATTCTTAAACCATTGAGCTAAGTATATTTATCCTCTTTGCACATGTTTTCCTTAAATTAGCACTACTTACGTAATAAAATATGCAGGTATAAAGTTTTAATTATTAATTGATATTAATTTATGTTTATGTATGGATATTATTTGATTACCCTAGATAAAGCTTAAAGAAAGTTTATTTCCCTTTAGATTTTGGTGAAATTGTTTAATTTTTGAAAGGAAACTTTGTAGTAATAATGTACCATTTTCACATAAACCTCATGAGGGAAACAAGTACAAATAAATTATTCATAAGCCACGATACACAAGAATAGAAAATATACCACAAGATAACGCTATATGTGTCTTGGGAAAACTCTTACAAGGGAAAAACCTAGCCTCCAAAAGCATCCACACAACTCGATGTATTGTCTCAAGTAACAAGATTGCAATACACTTGTAAAGTCTCCATGCAAGACCTTTGAAGCATCAAGAATCCCATTTGTATTCCTCCATGTGAACAAACAAATAAGAACCATGTAACCACACATCTCAATCCACGCTTCTAGGTATGCACCCTATAAAAGATGCTTGATCTAACCTTATCCAAAAAGACAAGTTACACAAATCAACCTTTATGACTACTCCAATGCTTGGTTTTGTAGAGACAATATTTTATAAAAACACTAAGTGGTATTGCATAAACTATGTGCCTCAAAACCATGAGCTCACTAAACCATGGCCCAAATTAAATATTTGTTACTAAATTTTTCCAATATTAAATATTTTTCTAATGTGACACCCACGTTAAATATTTATCCCAATATGACATAAAGTGAACATGTCTCCAAGAATTCCTAAACCATGTGGTATCCACATCTCTAATATACACCATAATTAAATATTTAATTTTAAATTATTAGCATTAGTATTTTTATGTAAGGTGTACAACACACCTTTCCCAATATTCTCCCACTTTTTGAATGAATTGCATAAGAGGTTAAAATCAAGATAAATAATCAATTGAGCTATCCATATAGCCAGCATGTACCATCAAACATACATGTACTCTATCAAGATAATTGAGTCAACAACCAAGGTTTCCACTATCTCAAATATGAACCCTTCCATTCCCCATCATGTTAATGAATGAAAGATAAGATATTGTCTAAAGAAGATACCAACCTAACTATCACATAGAAGCATCATTAAATATTGTCTCAACTTTTTTTCAAGCATAAACACCAAATATAATGGTGACAAATACACTTGAGTAGATAACAAGAACTCTCCAAGAGATGGACTAGCAACCACAACAAGTTGCTAACGCATCCAACTAGTCATACCTCAAAAGTAGGTATACTCATAATCACATATATACCTTCTATTGTCAACATATCCAACTAAACCTATAATCATGTCTTTTTGCATACATTATCCTCCATAAATAATTATTGAAGACCCTTAACACTATGGTATAATGAGAAAATCCAAAAAGGGAGCATATACATCTTAAAACTCCCGCTAAATAATTATTGAAGACCCTTAACACTATGGTATAATGAGAAAATCCAAAAAGGGAGCATATACATCTTAAAACTCCCGCTAAATCTTAAATCAATCAAGGCATCTAAAATTACACCAATAATAGTCATATTACATCAATAGTTGTATAAAACAAAGATAATTAGAGGTAAAAATGTAGATTTTATGTGACTCAAATGCTAAATCAACTCTAGATTTAATTTTCCACAAACCCATTTAATGTAACAATAGTTAAGGAGCCCAAAAACTATTCTATAGAAATGTAAGTGAACAAATCATATATCAACATCTCTAAATCTAATCTATTATGAAATACTTTCCATCACCTATAAAAAAATCAAAATTGGACAAATTGTGGGTGCAAGATATAACCTATTAAATCAAAGAGGGAGAAACTAGATTTTGACTATTATTTTATATCATAAACAAAACAAAAAATAGAAAAAATACTAATTCCATTGTGTAGTACTCAAAATTAGGTTCATGTTCATTGTAAGAGTAAAAATATAACACTGTGCGAGGGATTTATGGCATGTCAAAAAAAATTGCTCCATTAAGGCAATTGAAAAATAAAGTTTAGGTGGCTAGTTAGCCTACGTAGTTGGTTTTTCCAAAGCACTAGTGACAATTTTGAGTGGTATATACCTAGTGGAGGTGCAACTATATAGGGGCGGTAAGTAGGTGGAGGTGGTAGTTTGGCATCTCTTGGGTGGAGTGGTGGCAATTAAGGAAAACTTTGGCCCATTATGATTCAACCCCTCTTTGTTGGTTGCAACCAAGGACTAGCTACCACATAACTAGCAGTCTTAGTAACAAACCCTAGTTAATGATATGACTATGGATAAGCTCGTTTTTCAACCCTATCCTACACCCTACATGAAAGTGATGACATCATCTCATTTAATCATATTTTTTAAAATTATTTATGTGACCATACTAGATAGTAATGAACTATTATAGAGTATTTTACTATGCGTTGGCTAAATTTTTAATCTATTGTAGTGATTATGACTATATAAATAATTCATGTTATACAAGTTCATACAATCATAGGGATTTTTATTATTCAATATTTCATCTAACACTTGAAAATGAAAATTATTTTTGTCCAAGTATACTAATTTTTATATTGATCCATCACAAGTTTTTGTGACTTTTGAACTCAATATTAAGGTCTATTTTTGTATAAGAGGTCATCAACAAATATTCACCTTTAAAACCCTTATAAAAAAAACCTATAAAAACACATTTGTGAAAACATCTCAAAACCCATATCTACAATAGACTAGATTTGAAAACACACCTGAAACCTTGAAATTCTTTCATTATTTTTTTACAAGACCATGGGTTTGACTATACACAAGATACACTCATACCAAGTGTTTTAACAACCAAGAAGATGTCTCTTTCTACAACTTGACACCCAAGCTCTAATACAAAATGAAATAAAACTTTATAATAATAGTATACCATTTCTGAGCATTCTCATGAGAGAAAAATATAATAGGTAGTCAAAATTAAAAATGCAAAAGAATAACATATTTTATCTCAAGAGAACTTGTATCATACCAAAAATCTAACCAAAAATCAAGACTCCACCATGGCATAGTAACATCCATCCTATAAACCAGGGATCATTAGTAAAAATTAAAAATCATAACCAACACCTCAACCAAAGGTTTTAAAATTCCTCCATGGTAACAAGTTGTAAACATATATCTAAACCACCTAAAGCTAAGCATCTCCTGACAATATAACTAAACGGATGCTCACTGCATGCAAAAACAAAAAATCCAATAGCTCCTCACAACACCAAAAAAGAGTATAAGAGATCATTCATCGCTCGGTGATGAATCCATTTCATTGTTAAATCTCCCATTAAATCATGATAGCAATTTACACATGATGTAGGAGCATCTAGGTTGTAAGGGAAATCTTACATCAACCAAAAAAAATTAAGTTTTAATTAAAGTTTTGTTGTGTTTCCTTTGGTTTTGGGTTGTTGATTCAAGGATTTTCAAAGGAATACAGTAAAATTGATAGTATCACCTTGTAGAAGAGTGTAATGCGTATTTGTAATTCAAATTTGGTGAAGATTGGGCAAAAATTGGCAAAGTGATGGTCTTGCAAACTTTTGGTCTACTAACGACTTTACAAAGTTTTCATGTGCAACTAGATTTTCAAATTTTTAGTTTACTATTGGTTGCAAGCTTTCAATCCACAAAAAAACTTTAGAAAATGATTCCAAGAGAGCTTGATCTTTTTTCAACCTATGCTTTACTAGTCTTGATATGTTTTCCTGCATTTACAAGAAGCTCATGGCCATCTGACGTTGTGAGGATTTCACATGTTACCAACTTTGCTAGAATATATTACCCATCTAAATTCATGAGAAATTCATGCCTTATTGGAATTTTTGGAAACTTCATAGCCATATGCATTGTGGGTATTTCATGACCAATTGGATTCACAAGTAAATTCAAGTGAGCCAGACTTCTTCAATAAAGAATTAGTTTAGATGAATAGTTTTGATAATGATGTAAGCATGATGTACTCGAATTATACAGTTGCAGATGACTATAATTGAATTGGATATGATGATGTAAGGATTACATTAGTATTGTATATAGTGCAAGGTTTTTCAAGTGATTCAATTATTTGCAAGAATTTGCTAATTAATCGATCTATGGAACTGAATCACTTCTTGTTGGTTTATGAACTTTTATTGGTTCGTGGGTTTCTTCTAGCCATCTAAAGTTTACATGTAAAATCAAGTGCACTAAACATTAGCAAGTTTATCAAATTGTTCAGATGAAAGCTCTATTGATGATGTCAACATGTGATGAGGGGACAACCCGAGACACAGAAAATAACCCACAAACAAGAGAATAATTTTATTATTTAGAAAATGGAACTTATTACATGCAGAGGATCTCAAATCCCCAAGTTTTACAACACATGCAAGTTACAGAAAGCTACAGAATCACCCTTTCGCAATATGCGAGCTTGTCCCCAAAAAGTTACCCAAAAATTTGAAACCCGCCCATAAATAGAGCTCCTCTTTAGTTTGGAGCCAAAACAACATTCAAATTTGAGTTTAGGTGGTTTGGCACTAAAAATTTACAATTTGAAGTTCAAATTTCAAAAGAACAATTGCAATTGTATCTTTAGAAAGTGCGCCAACTTCCCGGGGCCATAACTTTTGATCCGGGACTCCGATTCGCGAACCGTTTGAACCGTTGGAAAGGTCTCAAGTCAACAATGCACTTGAAATATGCTACACCAATTTTGGCAAGTTTTAGGGCCGATTTGGGAACTCTAAGTGCCTCAAATCTAACTCAGAAGATTTTTAGGTGCAAATCTGGGCAACTAAAACTGCAATATCTTTCAACCAGGAATAGAAAATAAAAACCATAAATTGGGAATTTCATTAAGACGAAAAGGGTATCCAAAAATGTAAAAACATCTAAAAATTGAGAAACTTAAAATTTAACTATTTTTGGGTGATGCAAGATTGCCCTACACCACCGGATGCTCCCTGCATCGACACCTGTAATTTGAGAAGTGACCGTCATGTCTCAGATGGTGGAGGAAAACCCAAATGGGTCAACCTCTACCTTAGGCAACCAGGATGAATCTTCAACAGCCTTCCTTTCCATTTCACCAGATATTCTTTCACTTGTTCCTAGTACTCCTTCCCACACGACTATCCAAATTTCCTCAATCTCCTCCTTTTCTGAAGTAGATGTTAGAATCCCACACTGTTCCATATTGGTACTTCCTTTGCACCACCTTCATGATACTCTGTCAAATCTGAAATGTTGAACACAGGGGAAATGTTGAATCCATCTGGCAACTCTACCTCATATGCATTCCCTGAATCATGCCTCTTCAAAATTTTACAGGGACGAACTTCTTCATCTTTAATTTGTTATATGTTCCACTGAAACCTTTCTTTCCTCAAGTGGACCATCACTTCATCACCAATCTAAAACTCCTTATACCTCCTCTTCTGATATGCTCTAGCCTTATACTGCATATTCATCTTGTTAATATGTTCTCTTACCTTCTCATGTATATCATTGATGTGTTCTGCAAAATCTTCGGCTTCAGCACTTATTTTCTTCTCTTGGTCCATCTTCCTCAATTCTGGAGCTGTTCTGGGGCTACCTCCATACACAATCTAGAATGATGATCTACCAGTGCTTCTGTTGACAAAATTGTTGTAAGAAAATTCTACCTAGGGTAAGATCAAGTCCCATCCCTTGGGTTTATCTCTTACCAAACATCTCAGTAGGTTACCCAGACTCCTATTAACAACCTCTGTCTGCCCATCTGTTTGTGGATGGTGCAGAATGAACTTCAACTTTGTCTTCAGCTTCTTCCATAAGGTCTCCTCCAAAAGTACCTCACAAATTTGGTGTCATGATCTGAAACAATACTCTTTGGCAGACCATGTAGCCTCACCACCTCTTTGAAGAACAAGTCAGCAATGTGGACTGCATCATGGGTCTTCTGACATGGAATGAAATGTGCCATCTTCAAAACCTATCAACCACCACAAAGACTAATTATTTCACATTGTGTCCTTGGAAAACCAAGAACAAAGTCCATACTATATCCTCCCATGGCCTCTTCCGGGTACGTAAGGGCTGATATAAGCCCTGTATTCTTACTTCACCTTTTAGCTAACTGACATACCCTACAAATTTTGTACAAACTTCTTCACATCTTAGACAACTGAGGCCAATAATAATGCTCACTGATAATGGAAATGGTCTTATCCTGACCAAAATGTCCTACCATTCCTCCAATATGCTTCTTCTTTATTAGGTTCTCTCTCATGGAACTCCTTGGGATACACAAATGACTTCCCTTAAATAGCATGCCATCCTAGATTATGAAATCTAGCCACCTTGTTCTATCCACTGTAACAGGTTCCTTGCAAGCTTTCCAAGCCTCTGCAAAATCAGGATCTTTTGCATACAGTGTGTTGAGTTCATTGAACCCAACCACTTCAATCTGCATCTTTGTCATCAATGTATGCCTCCCACTTAAGGCATCTGCAACCCTATTTGACTTCCCACTCCTATGTTTCAAAACAAAGGTATAACTCTGCAAAAACTCTACCCATTTCATATGCCTCTGATTTAATTTTCCCTGACTATTTAGGTACTGCAAGGCCTGATGATCAGTATATAGAACAAATTCCTTCAGCAACAAATAATGTCTCCATTTCTTTAATGCTTGCACTATTGCATAAAATTCCTAATCATATACAGAATACTTTCTCTTGGCATCATTTAATTTTTCACTGAAATAGGCAATGGGCTTACCTTCTTGGCTCAACACTGCTCCAATGGCACAACCACTGGCATCACAATCCACCAAAAAACACCTTGTTGAAATATGGGAAGGCTAGAACAGGTTGCTTTGTTACCTTCTACTTCAACAGTTCAAAACTTTTGGTGCTCCACTTGAATTCTTTTCTATCCCCTCTCATTGTTTCAGTCTGGGGTCCACAAATACTACTGAAGTTTCTAATGAAGTTTCTATCAAAACTAGCCAAACCATGGAAAGATCTCACCTCGATAGCAGTTCTTGGGGTAGGCCATTCCACAATAGCCTTCACTTTCTCTAGGTCCATCTTGAGACCTTCTGTTGAGACAACAAACCCCAAATATACTAACTCCCTCTTCACAAAACTGCACTTCTTCAGATTAATCAACAGTTTCTCTTCTCTTAACTTCTCAAAGGCTCTCTGAATATGCATCAGATGCTCATCTAACGTCTTACTGAAAATCAAAATATCATCCAAATACACAATAACAAAACTTCCCAGAAATTCTTTTAGTACCTCGTTCATGAGCCACATGAATGTGCTCGGTGCATTGGTTAGCCCAAAAGGCATGACTAACCACTCCTACAGGCCCTCTTTGGTCTTGAAGGAAGTCTTCCATTCATCTCCCTCTCAAATCCGGATCTTGTGATATCCACTCTTTAGATCGATCTTTGTGAAGTACTAAGCTCCACTCAAACAGTCCATTAGGTCATCCATCCTTGGTAGGGGAAATTTGTACTTGATTATTATCTTGTTTATGGCTCAGGAATCTGTACACATCCTCCACTCCCCATCCTTCTTTGGTGCTAGTACTGTAGGTACTGCACATGGACTCATACTCTCCCGTATCAAACCCTTTCTCAATAACTCTTGAACTTGTTTGTTCAACTCCTCATTTTCTGTTGGAATCATTCTATGAGCTACCTTATTTGGCAAACTAGCTCCAGGAATCAAGTCAATCTGATGACTGATCTTCCTTATTGGTGGTAAACCCTGGCACATTATCGAAAACAATATCCTGAAACCATCCAACATCCTGAAACTTCTTCTGGAACCCTGACACTATCCCTCCTTACTCACTCTAGGAATCAATGCATAACACACATGCTCATGCTTCATACCTTCTAAAAATTTTCTTCCATCTACATAACAAATTCTAGCACTACTGCATACCTTTTCTTCTGGTCTCCTTTAGGGGTTTCAACTTGTGACGAACCCCATCCTTTGTCAAGGAATAAGTGTTTGCATGGCCATCATGTATAGCTCGCCTATCTAACTGCCATAGCCTTCCCAACAACATGACATGCATCCATGGGATGATATCACAGAGTACCTCATCATGGTAGCTCCCGATCTTGAACTTTACTAGGCACTGCTCATTGACCAAAACTTTGTGGTCTTTCTGCAACCAGGCAATCCGATACGGATGAGGGTGCCTTTCCCTCTTCAACTTCAACTTTGTGACCATCTCTTCTCTAACCCAGATTATCGGTTCTAATCCGTCGATAATGACATCCACACATTTTTCCTTCTACACTTGCACCTTGTGTGAAATTATTCTTTTCTACATTCGGTTCCTTTTCCTCGGAGTCCACTAGGGCTCTCCTAATCACTAGGGCTTCTCCCTTTCAACATCACCAATATTCGATTGGGCCTCCCTCATCAGCATGCAACCCTTCCACACCAACCTTCTGGCCTTTTGGCCTTCCTTGGTGTTGTGGACATTCATAGGCTCGATGCCCTTCTTCACCACACTAGAAACAAGTTCCTTTGAAACCACCTCTTCGGATCCTTGCCCATATCTTCCTCATCCTCTACCTCTTTGATCACCACTTTTTGATCACGAGGGCGGTAGAAGTTGTCATTCCTTTGGCTTCGGCTGGTACCCACATCTTCACTTTTCTTTTCATCATCATTTCGGCTCCAAAAATCTTCCACTCCCTTCCACTTTGACCTCCTCGGCCTTTTGCTTGCATCAAATCTTTTGTTCAGCTTCTCTCTTCCTTCAGAGAAAACTGGTATACATCCTCAATGGTGGTCATTTAAGGCTTAGCTCCTCCCTAATGTAGTCATAACCCATTAAGATATTGGGCTACCTTCTCCTTATTGGCCTCTCGTGTAGCGTTAGAGTGATTATCTTCAGAAAATCTTGGATATTCTTTCAGGACACTTCCTTGCTTCAACCCTTGCAATTTCTTCAGATCTAACTCAACAGTCCTTTGGTATGGCTGCTTCTTGAGTTTCTCTACCATGCGATCCCATCTAGTGATATTTCTTTTTCCTCTTCGATTTCTTTCCAGTGGACCTCTTTCCACTAAATACTGGCATGGCCCTTCAGCTTCATTTTTGCAAACTTAACCCAATCTGGGTCCTCTATTTCCTCCTACTCAAAATATTCTTCTAGCTCATTGATCCAGTCGATCAACTCTTCTGGGTTCAGACTTCCAGAATAACTAGGGACTTCTGCTCTGGGTCTTTTCCCGATCTTTGAAATGGCCCTTATTAGCCGCATTTGGTCTTGATCAATTGCTTCTTCTTCCTCTTCTGCATTTGAACCTTCTTCCTCTCCTTCATCCTTGCTTTCCTCCCTCAGGTTTAACCCTCTTCTCACCTACTCTTGTAACACATTAATCTGTTTTTGGAGGGCTACCAGTACATCTCTTCCACTAGCATTTCTTCCACCTCGACCACCTCTGGCACCACCATGCCTACCAGGCATTACTCTTGGAGGCATCTTTCTTGACCTCGACCCACAACCACGGTCCTAGTGCAAACTGCCTCATAATTGGCGATCTGTCCACACGCTCAAGAAAACCTCGCTTTGATACCACTTGATGAGGGAACAACCCAAGACACAGAAAATAACCCACAAACAAGAGAATAATTTTATTATTCAGAAATGAAACTTCTTACATGTAGAGGATCTCAAATACCCAAGTTTTACAACACATGCAAGTTACAGAAAGCTACAAAATCACCCTTTCGCAATATGCGAGCTTGTCCCTAAAAAGTTACCCAAAAATTTGAAACCTGCCCATAAATAGAGCTCCTCTTTAGTTTGGAGCCAAAACAACATTCAAATTTGAGTTTAGGTGGTTTGGCGCTGAAAAATTACAACTTGAAGTTCAAATTTCAAAAGAACAATTGCAATTGTATCTTCTAGAAAGTGCGCCAACTTCCCGAGGCCATAACTTTTGATCCGGGACTCTGATTCGCGAACTGTTTGAACCATTGGAAAGGTCTCGAAGTCAACAATGCGCTCAAAATTTTCTACGCTGATTTTGACAAGTTTCGGGGCCGATCTGGGAACTCTAAGTGCCTCAAATCTAACTCGGAAGATTTTTAGGTGCAAATCTGGGCAACTAAAATTGCAATATCTTTCAACCCAGGAATAGAAAATAAAAACCGTAAATTGGGAATTTTATTACGATGAAAAGGGTATCCAAAAATGTAAAAACATCTAAAAATTGAGAAACTTGAAATTTAACTATTTTTGGGTGATGCAAGATTTCCCTTATACCACTGGATGCTCCTGCATCAACATGATGTAAGTCGACTTTAGCAAGATGATGATGACGCCATGTATGATTGTGGATTTTTCTCAATCTACTAAACATAAAGTGAAATTTTATATCCGATATAGTCATTTGAATATTTTTCGTTTGCATATACATTTATGGGCTTTTGGCTTGCATCTACACTTGTGGACTTTCAATCTACTATTGTACTTAGATATTTTTACAATGATTTAGTTCTTGTAACTACCAAATATTAAATTCATTGAACTTCCTAAGGCCTAAAGTATAAAAGGAAACATTGTCTTCATTTTAGGGTCCTTTGGAGAGAGTCGAGAGAATAATGCCATTTTAAAATTATTTTAGGGTTATGTATGCTTGAAATATCTATAAAAACCCTTTGTAATTAAATTCTAATAAAGAAATAAAGGATGTTTGTGGAATTAGTATGTGTAGATGTGTGTTTGGGTTGCTTGATAAGGCCCCCTAGTCACGAATGTATCAACACATGGCGATAACCACTCCTAATTGAAGATCATTCATGATCCTCACATAATCAAAACACTCAACTATAATACTAATAGCCCTGGAGGATAAATTAGAACCATAATCTTCAAACTAATAAGACAAACCACTACTTGAAAATCCATGAATCCATCCATCACTACCAACTATGTATCTACATAAAAAATCATGTTGTGCCAAAGCTCCATGAATACAAGATCCTTCATGACATTATGATGATCACCCTTGATATAATTGTATCAAACCCACACCATATTGACATCCAAAATCCCATATACCACTTTAGTTATCAACAATAGGTCCCATAATATAACCATCGCAAGCAATAATGCCTCATTTACTTATAATGATAAAAATACTAATGAAAAAAGTGACCAAACAAGGTCATCCAATAGAATTTTCATCAACACTCAAATTTATATGGTTATAGACAACCACATTTGAGTTGTCTATGTAAACTATAAGTATATACATCCTACAAAATTACATAACTTATAGATCTCCCAATGTAATAAACAAGTTCAATATTACATCAATACTCATGTAAAATAGAGACAATCAAGGATGAACTTGTAAATTTTCCATGATTCAAATGCTAAAATAACCTTAGATGTAATTGTTATAAATCCATTTAAAGTAGTCATAGTTAAGGAACCCAATAAACAACTTTATAGAAATATAAGTGAACAGATCACATATCAATATTTCTAAACCTTTTCCATTATGAAATTCCTTTCATTTCCTATAAAATATCCAAAATTGGACATCATGGGCAGAAGATACGAATTGTTGAATCAAAGAGATAAAAATAAACTTTCAACTATTATTTTGTATGATAAATGAAAAATATAGGAAAAACACTAATACTATTGTGTAGTACTTAGAAAGAGATTTTTGTTGGCTGTAAAATACAAAAATATTGTTAGGAAAATGTGACATTAATCTTGTATTCATAATGTCATTCATATGTCTCAATGTTCCTTGGAATGTGTTCTAGGGGACATTAGAGAAAAGCATTAAATAATGACATATTGTAATTATGCTTTAAAGAGGTGACTAATGTTAGTGGGAGTTACACAACATAATGGAAAACATATCCTTCTTAGGTATCCACTCATGGAAGGTGAAAGGTCATGCTTTGGGTGCCCAAGTGGAGGAGGTGTTTGGTATTCATTTATGTTCCATTACAGAGTCAAATAGCACTGGGAAGTTACAATCCTAATTGGCTATGGGCTAGGTGACCACATGAGAAGTTATGTAAAGGGAATTAAATATTTATTAAGTTCGTTAGTTTTCCAAAAGGTAGGTGTGGGTTTTTGCAAGTGGTATTCACCTTTTACTTTGGGTTACCATTTGGGTTTTCCCTCCCATGATTTGCTATAAATTGGTGCTGTGGCATAGTAATTATGTATGTTGAGTTGAAAGTATCTAGGTGTCACTCGATTGGTCAAGGAATAGTAGTGAAGAGTATTATTGTATAAGTCTGTTTGCAAATTAATAATATTCTTGGCCTCTTTCTCATGTGGAGGTTTTTCTTGAAAGGTTTTCTACATGTAAATCTAGTGTTATCTATGGTGTTTTTATTTTTATCTTAGTGTTGTATGTGAAATCACACATAATCTCAATTTGATTAATATAATATTTAGTTTGCAAACACATTCATAAGTTAATATTGTAGCTTTGCTTCACCTTGTTTTCAATATTTGGTATTAGAGCTAATAGTTTTGTTGAGAGAGGGATTCCTTTCTCTTAAGTGTTGAAGGTTATGTGGTTGCAATGGGAACTTCTATTTTGTGGTACATTATAGATTTGTGAAGAATATTATATACCATGGCCTCTACCTCTTTCCAAGATATTGAGAAATTCAATGGCATAGGCTATGATATGTGGAAGTTGAACATGGGGGATCTCCTTGAAGAGAGAGATCAATATTTTCCAATTTTGTGCAAGAATCAAAACCACCTACAATGTTTGATGAAGATTAGAAGAAGTTAGACAAGAAAGCATGAGGAACCACTTTGTCATGTCTTATGGATTTTTCCCTCTTTAATGTCTCCATATAAGATATTGAATACAATTTGTGGAAGAGGATAGGTAAAATATACAAAACTAAAAGTCTCTCTAACAAGTTATATCTCAAAAGATGGTTGTATTCTTTTAAGATGAAAGATGGTGATTCAATTGAAGGAATTTAAATTAATTTAACTTTATTATAATTCAATTTGCATCAATGGATGATAAATTATAAGATAAAGATAAATATATCTTGTCAATTTTGTCTTTTCCTAAATCCTGGGAAAATTTAATTATTGCCATAAGTAGTGGTAAAGTCGAGCCAAAAATGGACAACATGGTTGTCATACTTATTTCAGAGTAGATGAGGAGAAATTCTATGAATCTTGGCTCCCAAGATGCTTTGCATGTGCAAAAGAGAAAAGGCCTAAAGGGGATTAAAATAAGGATAAGTCTAAAGGACACTCTAAAACCCCTAGAAAGAGTAGAGTAAATTTTAGAATTGTGACAAAAGAAGGCATGTGAAGGAGTGTAAGAACAAGAAAAAGAATGTTGATTCCTTCACAAAAAAGTCCTTCGATGATGATTATGATACAATGTTTATTTTAGCTAACACTATAAGTAATAATGCTTGGCTTATTGATTCAGGTTGCTCCTACCATATGAATCCTGATAAGGAGTGGTTTACTACATACAAAGCATATGATGGAGGAGATTTTTTCCTTGGAAATAATAGCACGAGAATATTCTTGGTAAGGAAAAAAAAATAGGTGTGTTTTATTGATGGGAGGATTAAAACCCTTGATAATGTGTTGCATATTCTAGAACTTGTGAGAAATTTACTTTTAGTAGACAAGTTGAATGATTTTAGAATGCATGTGACATCTTACAAGTCTAGTTGCAAATTGGTAAGAGGGAGTTTAGTGATAGCTAAAGGATCCTGGATAGGGACTTTGTTTAGGCTAAATGCCTCTCCTTTTTGTAACTTTGCCAATGTAACTAACACTAAACATTCATATATGTTGTGGCACCATAGATTGGGTCCCACTAGTGAAAAAGGTCTTAACACCATTATTAATAAAAAATTGGTTGATGATATTTTTAATTATTTTGTTAAAAATAATTTATGTGAGTATTATGTGTTTGGTAAACAAAATAGATCATCATTTCCTAATGGAACTAATAAGGCAAAGAGATTATTAGAGATCATTCATTCATATGTATGTGGACTATTAGATGTTGACTATTTGGGTAAATCTAGGTATTATGTCTCTTTCATTAATAATGTCTCGAGATACACATGGATTTATCCTATGCATTAAAAATCTGAAACTTTCTCTAATTTTAAGGAATTTAAGGTCTTAATTGAGAAGCAATCATATTATAAGATAAAAGTGTTGAAATTTGATAATGGGGTGAATATTGTTCTAAGGAATTTGATGAGTTTTATAATCATGTAGGTATTGTTTAGAAAAATACTTCTCCTTACACTCCCCAAAAAAATAGGGAAGCAAAAAGAATGAATTGAACCTTGATGGAAAGAGCTAGGAGCATGTTGAGTGGTGCTAATCTTGATAGATGATTTTGGGTAGAAGCATTTGATAGTGCTTGTTATTTAATTAATAAACCTCCTTGTTCAACTCTTATTGCTAAAACTCCTTATGAAGTGTGGATTGGTATAAAGCATCCTATTTCACACTTAAGGGTCTTTGGTTGTGAGGCTTTATTTATGTACCTCAAGAGAATTCATCTAAACTGGATCCAAAAGCAAATAAAAGCATCTTTGTTGGTTATAGTGAGAATGTAAATGGTTATAAGCTTTAGAATCTTCTAACCCATAAAATGATCTTTTCTAGAGATGTGATTTTTCAAAGAGTTTAATGCTTACTCAGGAGAAGAAAAACCAAATGATAAAGATAAGACAAAGATAGTGAAATTTGAGACAAAGATTAAGAAGTAGGAAGATACACATGTGGAAGAACAATCAAATGGATCTAAGGATGGAGAAGAAGAAGAGGGTTCAGAGAGTTTAGAGGATGTGAAGGATGAGCACATAGCAGAACAAGAACATGTAAAGCCCATTACTCCTACCTTGAGGAGATCTAAAAGGGAATGTAGTCTAGTTGACAAGTATATCCCATCATATTTCCATTGTTTATTTTTTTGTTAAGTAATGTCAATGAACCTAGATCTTTTAGGGAGGCTCTCTCTTCAGAGGAAAGTGAGTCTTAGATGTAGAACATGCAAGAGGAGATGATGGGCTTGGATAGTTGTAATATTTGGGATCTTGTTAATTTTCCCAAAGTAAGGAAGCCCATTGGTTTCAAGTGGGTGTTTAAAAATAAATTTGGTGTAGATGGTCTATTGGAGCGATACAAAGCCAGACTTATGGCCAATGGATACCCCCACTGAGAGGGAGTTGATTTTGGTGATATTCTCTCATGTTTCTAAATTGATTTCTATTAGATTCCTATTATCTATTATTGTTGCTTTTGATTTTGAGATATAGAAAATGGATGTTAAAAATTATTTCTTGCATGGGGATCTTGAGGAGGAAATTTATATAGAACTTGATGGTTTTGTTGTGAAAGGAAAAGAACACTTGGTTTGTAATTAAAGAGATCTTTGTATGGTTTAGAATAGACACCAAAGATGTGGTACCAAAATTTTGATGCCTTTGCATTGAATTTAGGTTATGTTAGGAGCAAGGAGGATCATTCTGTTTGCATTAAAATTATTGATGATTAGATTCTAATTATTGTTGTGTATGTTGATGACATATTTATTGGTAACAACAAGGCTATAATTAGGGAGATCAAGACTCAATTTTTTGGAAAATTTGATATGAAAGATATGGGGGTTGCAAAATATATCCTTGGGATGGAGATCAATAGAGATAGAATTCATAAAAAAATTGATTTAGAGTAAGTATGTTGATACCATTTTGTAGAGGTTTAAGATGCAGGACTGTAAGCCAATAAATATTTCATTTTTGTGGTACTAAGTTGATTTTACTCACGTGTCTTAATTTTGAAGATGATTTTGATGAGATGTCTAAGGTTCTTTATTCTACTGTTGTTAGTAGTTTAATATATGCAATGGTTTGCATAGACCAAATGTAGCCCAAGCCAAGTGGAGGAGGTGTTTGGTATTCATTCGTGTTCCATTGGGGAGTCAATGAACATTGAGATGTTACAATCTTGATTGGCTATGGGTTAGGCACCCATGTGAGAATTCATGTGAAGGAAGTTAAATATTTTATTATGTTTTTTTGGCTATCTAAAAGGTAGGTGCAATTTTTTGAAAGTTGTATTTGCCTCTTGTTTTGGGTTACCACATGGTTCCCCCCCCCCATAATTTGTTATAAATTGGAGTTGTGGTATAGTAGTTATATATTTTGATTTGCATGTATATAAGTGCTACCAAATTTATTAGGGAATAGTAGTGAAGAGTGATGAGTAGGAGTTATTTTCCACAACATGTCAAATTATGATATTGCTATCAAGATTCAATCATGTAGTTTTTTTAGTCAAACTCATTGACCCATGATTCATGAGTAGTGGTTCACAGTAACCCATCTCTTATGATAATGAATGGTCCACTTAGAACTCATTACATCTAGATGATTCTTATAGAGATAAAGCATTGAGCCTTCCTAGGAGGTCACCCATCCTAGTACTCCAACTCAAGTGTGGTTGATCATGAATTTTCCCCAAGATCAATCCAACTTAGATTGCAATCCTATTTGAAAAACCTTCAACAAGTGTTGTACCTTATGAGCCATTCATTCTAGGGCCCCTTTAGCTCATCAATTTATAATTAGGAGTCATTTTCCATGGCATGTCAAATTATGGCATTGCTATTAGGATTAAATCATGTAGATTTTTTGAGTTAAACTCATTGACCCATGATTTATGAGTAGTGATTCACAAGAACCCATGTCTTATGATAATGAATGGTCCACTTAGAACTCCTTGCATATAGGTGATTCTCATAGAGGTGAAGCATTGGGCCTTCTTGGGAGGTCACCCATCTCAGTACTACTCCAACTCAAACACGTTTAACCATGGATTTTTCCCGAAGGTTAATCCCACTTATCTTGCAACCCAATTTACAAAACATTCAACAAGTGTTGTGCTTTATGGACTATTCATTATAGAGCGCCTTACCTCATCAATTTATAAGTAGGAGGTATTTTCCATAGAATGTCAAATTATGATATTGCTATCAAGATTGAATTGTGTAGTTTTTCAAGTCAAATTATTTGACCCATGATTCATAATTAGTGGTTTATAATAATCCATCTCTCATGATAATGAATGGTCCACTTAACACTCATTGCATCTAGGTGATGCTCATAAAAGTGAATCATTGGGCCTTCCTAGGAGGTCATCTATCCCAATACCACTCCAACTTAAGAATGCTTAACTTTTTAGTTTTCCCCAAGGTTAATCCCACCTAGCTTGCAACCCCATTTGTAAAACCTTTAGCAAGTGTTGTGCCTTATGGTTCAATGAGTTTTTGACCTAGGATTCATGAGTTTAATTCTACTAGAAATATCATAAGTTGACACAGAGAAAATACCTCCTACTTATCCATTGATGAGCTAAAGGGCCTATATAATGAATGGCTCGTAAGGTACACCACTTGTTGAAGGTTTTTAAAATGGGGTTGCAAGCTAAGTGGGATTAACCTCAAGGAAAACTCTATGGTTAAGCATGCTTGAGTTTGGGTAGTAGTGGGATGGAAAACCTCCCAAGAAGGCTCAATTCTTCACCTCTATGAGAATCATCTAGATGCAATGGATGCTAAATGGACCATTCATTATCATGAGATATGGGTTATTGTGAATCACTAATCATGAATCACGGGTCAATGATTTTGACTCAAAAAACTAAATGGTTAAATCTTGATAGCAATATCATAATTTGACACTGTAACATACCCAAAGTTTACTCAACAATTTTTACCTAATTTTTAACTCAAAAAGTGAATAACACAAGTTACCAAAAATAGGGAAATGGATTTTTTCCCTTTTAATAACATAATTTCACATTGCATAAATAATTTCCACATGTCATTGCATAAATGAAATAACATTACATAATTTCAAGTAAATGAAACTCATATTTCAAATTCATATTACAATTGATTCATGATCATAAACATTTACAATTCATAACTCACAAGAGTTTAGTGGTCAAGGTGTCCTCATCTAGATCACACTTTTTATATTTTACAAGCCTTAGCTACCGTCTACAAGAGGGAGAGCATCACCCAAGCACTTTTCCTCCAACCATGGACTTAAGCAGTTTTTTGCACATATTTCTAACCAATAAATGGCCCTACCCTTTGATGAAGAGTTTGGTATTGAAACCTCTAATAATGCACATCTAAGTATCTAGTGTTGTATCCTACATATCTAGTATGACCATACAACTATGGATACCCTCCAACTATACATGACTCTACTGACTAGTTATGCAAACCTGGATCATAGTGAACCAACTAAGTGTAAGTGATAGCTATTACACCTACTCTAGCCATAATTTTCATATATATAATAAATCCACTGTATATAAAGTGGTGTTGTATGTTCATCCACCCTTACTCAGCTTGGAAACACTATTGACCAATGCATAAATCTTCTCTTGGTTCACCCCTAAGGTTAACATTCATAAGCAAGGTTCATTCAAAAAGTGATGACACATTTTAATAGTGATTTTAAAGGCCATATAGGTTTGACACAATCACTTGAATACCTTGTTACATACTTGTAACATTTGGGATCTGGCAATTGCCTCTTATTCAAGTGTATACCCTAACCCTGGGGAATAACCTACCCTTCTCGTATAAGGGATATAAACTTTTAAGAACGTAAGTTCTCTACTCATGGAAAAATTACTATACACATAGGTATTCATTTCATAATATCATTCAATAGATATTTAAAGGCAAATCTACTTTCAATATGACTTCCAATCCCTATGTTGATAAGTACATAACTTATTAAAACAACACAATACAATATTGTATTACTATGTTATTATCCTATCACCTTATTTGAGCTTTTCTTTTGATACGTTCTCAACAATATAATTAAAATAATTACTTATCATGCACTTAATGATTCAATATGCAATTCATCTCTTGTATTTAGAATATAGCTATATGCAAAGACAATCTATCTATTTAACCATGCACTTTCATTCTTTTCTATAGCAAAAATAGGCACACAAAGATATTACATTCATATTCAAACAATACTAAACTTAGATTCAGATTTCAAAATGAGAAAGATAAACATAAATCTTCATCATGCCTAGCTTAAAATAGCTCTTGTAACTCTTGCTTCGAACTCAAAAGCTCAGCCTATTGCCTTCTTTATTCTCTACTCTCAAATGACGATATGTATGCACAAAAGGAATTACAAATGATTTTCAAATGAACTAATAATGAACAACCCTTCTACTCTCTCTCTCTCTCTTGAAAATTGGAAATGTAGATTTCCAATATAATTTCTCACAATACACTATGCTCAGAAAATAGTATGAAATGCACTAAAAAATGAACAACAAAATGAACAAACAATCAATAGAAAAACTATGAGCAATTGCATCCTTTTATAATGAAAAGGAGAAGTGGTTGATCCCATTAAGATAGCTATGCCTTGCATATATTTCTGCCACCTCTAAAATATTCCAACCAATTGTGGTACTTATTTGGGCTAAAATAATTACAAAATGACTCCTGAAACAAGTAAACCTCCTCACAGGCTTGTTGGTGTGGCCTTCTTTCTTTTTTGATAGTTTTGATATAGTAGACTAAGTCTCCCATATGCACGTTGAGTTTCCAAATCAAATAGAAATTCAAAAATTACTTATTTTCCCTCATACATGGGTTTTCATCTCTCTTTTTATCAAGCCAAACTTGTATATGAGTGTAAACTTACATGCACAAAATTTTTGAGTCTCATGACTCATATCCATACATAATAACAATTATAAAATATCCTTTATGCATGACATTTTTGCCACTTTGTTTGCCTTACGTGACATCTCAGGCATTCCTTATATGGCTAACTCAACAAGGTTACCCTACCTAGTGCAGTGTGTGTGCATCTATTCAAATAGACATACCATGGTTTCCATACCAACCTCCTCTCCTGGGTGATACTCTCCCTCCCCCTTTGGAGGGTTTGAAGATTTCCTACATCCAACTTATTGCAACATGTACATAGTTAGATGATAAATATAAATCATATTCATCATATATTATAAACATCATTAAAGTATTTAAAAAGTAACTCATCATAATGCATATTCATACATTCCTTTTATCCATTAAATTTAATCAAAATATACTCATGCCTTAGAAACACATTTACTTATAAAATTAATAGTATGTGGTAAACAAACAACGGGGTGTAACATTCTCTACACACATAGGATCAATTAATATCCCATTAGTAGGCTTGTCATTGATTCTTCAAGCTATGTAAAGAGGACCATTGGGTGCATGTCTAGTTATGTAATTTTATAAGAAAGCAATGTCAAGGGGCATTTCAGTTTGGCCTTTACGAGGTTGCACAACAATGAATCCAACCACATACTCTAGGTCTACTTCATTTTCATTTATATTGCCATTGTTTGTATCTTCAAGTTTGTCAACATTCATCACATCATTGTCAGCATCAATAGCTTTCACAAAAGAGATATTATGATTCAGCATGGGGTTGGTAAAGATTTGCAAATTTTGGTTGAATGGGGCAACAAACTTATTTCCATGATCATTAACACCACCAATCTAGATTTTTTTAGAATCAATGAGGTCTTGCACAATATGTTTAAGAAACTTACATTATTCTATATCATATGCATTTTGTTGATGATAATGTCAAAAGGAATTCGAGTTGAAGTTTGGAGGTAAGGGCTTAGTGGTATCAATGGCTCTAATAGGAGGTAAGGTGAATAAGTTCTTACTCATAAGCTACAACATGATAGAGTGAAGGGTATTAGGTAAAGGGGTAAATTGTCTACTCCTCTCCCTAAATGGATATGGATTTGTCATTTTTATAGCAGCCACTTGGGATTCAACAAGTTGACTTGTTTGAGGTGTATTAATTTGTAGAAATCCCTTATTTTGTTTCTTAAAAGGTTGGAAATTGATATGGGACACAACTTCAAATTTCTCAAGATTGTTAGGAGTTTTTGTTTCACGATGACTAACTGAATTCTAATAATCACAAAGGGTCATGCACAAGTGTGTAAAGGGGGGAAACTTCAACATCTCAAGTTTAGCTTGAATATTAGTATGAAAATTTGCTATGAAAATTCTTTGAAGGTCAACATCAAGGATCTTATTATTTATTTGTGAGTAAAGCAATTGGTATCGTGCGATGAAATCAATGACCTTTTCATCTTTTTTTGTTTACATTGCATTCAATCAACTAAGGTCATCTTGGGACCCATGTGCACTTGGAAATGGTTAAGAAAGGCATCAACAAGTTCATTGAATGAATTAATCGAGTTATTCGGTAAAGAAAAAAACCACTCCAAGGCAACACTGAGAGGGGGGCGAATCAGTGTTCAAAATTTTGTACTATTCAAATTAAATTTAAAAACCATCTACTGCAAGATATGAACTTTATGCAGTATCAACAACATAAGACAGATAAAAACATGCGCACACAATAATGAACACCATAACACTAGATATGTTGTTGGATGCAGGGAACACTGAGAGGGGGGCAAATCAGTGTTCAAATTTTTTTACTATTCATATTAAATTTAAAAACCATCTACTGCAAGATATGAACTTTATGCAGTATCAACAACATAAGACAGATAAAAACATGCGCACACAATAATGAACACCATAACACTAGATATTTTATGTGGAAACCCTATTAGGGGAAAAACCACGGTGGAGATTAATCCACAATTTTTTTACTCTATTAAAAGTAAAGATGAAAAGGGAATGCACTTGCATTTAGGCTCACTGCCTAGAGCTCACTACTCAACAAAATGGAGGATCACTACCTACAATACATATGATAGAATGTTGTTACAAAATTTGAACTAATGGGACAACATCTTCAAATGCCAGAGTTTAGTTCCAATGAAGCACACAATCTACTCTTTGATCACACTCTTTTCATGCACTGTTCTGCACTTCAACAAAAGTCTTCCTAGAACACATACAATAACTTGCTTGATGATTTTCTGACTTAGGATCATAGTACTATACAAAATTTTTGCATAAATACCATACACACATTTTTCACATTCTTGCATACCAAAGATGAAATATCGATCTTTATATATCCACTATCATCAATTTCACTATATGTTAGCTTCAAGCAAAATATAATAGCTTTCCTTGTGTCAGACCAAAATCATAAATCACAATTTAGTGCATACCTACATAAATCAGCTAAACTCATAGTAGGGACCCAAAAAAAATTCAAACATAAAAAAAAATAAAATTTACTCCATATACATCCGCGATTCATGATATTGAACATGTCTGCCACAAGAGAAGAATAGACAATGAGTTATACCACTGAACCTCTTAATTTGAGCTATGATAGTAGTAATGCCACAAAAATTATTTAGCAGAGTAAGAGATAATCGTTGTGGACCTTTTTCACACATCACTTCCATTCAAAATGGGGACCCCTAATTTTGCTCCATTCG
>VDFB02391883.1:0-25907 GCA_007258455.2 Sequoia sempervirens | reverse complement strand
CCTCTATTGTGACCAGAAGTTCACCGATTTAATGCTCGGCTCTCTATTGTTTGACATCTTTGAGGCTTACATAGGGAAAATTTATTTTCGTCCACCAGGAGGCAAGGAAGTACACACTCCTCGTGCATGAAAGTTTTCGCCTCCAGTTTGTGGTATGGAAAGTTTTTGTGGGTAAATATGTTCATTAGGTTTGCTTTAGCGTTGATAACCCTATCAGCGAAAACTCTTTCATAATGCAATCTTGCACAAATTCCATCGCGGCATCGGTGACTATGGTGCAACTGGGCAAAACCAAGCGGTTTCTATGTTTATTTTCAATAGTTGCTTAGCAGTGCCAAACCAATTCCTAGATTTGCCAAGCAGTTCACTATTTCCTTGATACCCAAGTTAGGGAAAGAATACAAAGGAATCCTGGCTTTGTGCTATAATATTTCGATCCAAAGCTCAAATGGGTAGGGTAAAATATTTTGTTGGTTTCTCAAAGCGCCTTACAATTTATAAATGATGGGACAATTTAGAGGTTGGTTGATTAGGTTAGGCCACGAACCAGTAAAAAATCATGAATTCAATGCAATACAAAGAGCAGTAAAAAATCATGAATTCAACCACGAATTTTTTTTTTGTAACCTTACCTATGGTGTTGCAAACTAAATTGAATTTCTCATCAGTTGCTGGTAGCGCCTTGCTCTCTTCCTTCGCACAATATTTTTCCCTTTTTTATCGTCTGATTTCTTCCTTCACGCTGAAATTTTAAATTTTTTATTTTGATTTAGTAGTTGGCACTTTAGTTGGCATTAGTTAACGCCAACTTTAGCGCCGATTTTTGGCCGTTAATGTAATCTATTTGGGGCACCTAAGGTGGTGCCAAGTGCACCTAATTTAACGCCTATCATTGCTGTATATTGACTATTTTCATTGTTGTGTATCATAGGATCTAGAGTGGTGGAAATAATTCCAACTCCTACCTTGTTTTTGTAACCACTGTTGTCTCGTGGTTCCTTCATCAGCTCGGTGTAGTAGAGAAGTTTCTATCGCAGTCCCACAAGGTGCTTCATCCTTCTCGGCGGTAGTGTAGTGAAAGATTCTATGGTGGCACACGAGTCTTCCTTCTGTTCCTGGTGGTGTTGCAGTGACTCCTGCAAGTCTTCTACCATTGGCATGCGGTAGTGCGGTGACCACCACTATCCCGCGACTCCTTCATCAGCTCGGTGCGGTAGAGCGGTTTTTACCGCGGTCCAACAAGTTGCTTCTTCCTTCTCGGCGATAGTGCGATGAAAGATTCTGTGGTAGAATTTTTATTCATAGAGGAGGCCATGGAGAGAGGACGTGGACGACGTAGAAATACTAAATCGTTGAGAGGAAAGTGGGTGGAAATAGATGAGACAATGAAATTTGTAGATACAATAGAGGTAAGAAAAGAAAGAAACCTCAACCAAAGGAGGAAGGTGTTTATGAATTCACAAATGCTACAACATAGAGGAGATATCAATATGTCAAATATATGACTAAAGTGAGGCTTTGTTTTGGATAGCATACTCATTGAAATGATATAATTGGTGTACTAAACATTATTTCCTATGTTGTATATTATAGGGGCAAGACGAGGCCATGGCAAAAAATCATGTCATATCAAATGAGGACACAACAGATGAAGTGGGACATCAGGTACTCAAATTTTGACTTAATTTAGGAAAAAATGATCTAATGGAATTTTGTGATGTACGTCCATCTTTTTTCACAGTATTATTGAAATTTATAATTTATTATCCAATCTTGAAATAAATTAATGAATGTTTTTGATTATTTTAGATGGAGATTAGAGAAAATGCAGAGCTTGAGCATTCAACTAGAAAAAGAAGAAGATATGTACATGGACGTGGACCTAAAACTGTTAAATCACGTAGACGACAGTGGGTGGAAGAGGATATGACAATGGATATTGCAGACAAACAAATGATTGCACTGAAGAAGAGGTAGGCCAGGACTATAATACATGGGATGAATACTTTGAGAAAATTATTGTTTGTGGATGTTCTGTATGTCGTGGAAAGAAACAATTCAAACAAGTGATTGTACAAAGACATTACATATATGATGAACTTCTAGTCAGTAGTATGCCTCCTACAATCAATTAAAATGAAAGAATAATAAATGGGTGTGGACTGATGTTTTATAAACTATGTTGTCAAAATTGTGTTTTATTTAAATTATTGTATAAAAAAGGTAGTCTATAAAATAATGTTCCATTATTCAATTGATGTATATATGTTCATACAATTTATATTATTATTTTTTAAGTTATATTTGATTATATTTCTTTGAAATTAATACATTTATGATTTATCCAATTGTTGCCAAACATTAAATAATGCTTGTGTTTGTTGATAGGTAGAAGATTTTGATGAAACACATACTAATACCCAAAATCCAACTGGGTTATTAAGATTTGGACGGGATGATCCAAACCATCCTTTAAACCATAGGGAAAGAAGAGAGATTGAAGAGAACACTACCACTTGAGAAATTTGAAGAGCTGATGAGAGTCGCATACACGGATGACATGCCACCTAGCCTTAATGATGATGATCATGATAGTGAAAGTGCAATGCATGAAGAAGGATTGAATGAAATGCTTACATGTTTCTTTGGGGATGGAAAAAATGATGACAATAATGATGATATGGTTAACAGTAACCATTATAGCAGGGGTAATTACCACCAACATAATGTTGATGATAACAACATCAAAGACTCCATCAAGCAAGTAGTGAAGACACCCGTGTTCAAATCGGGTGCCAGTAGAACCTCAAAACTAGCATGTACATTAATATTATTAGAAATCAAGTCACTATTTGGTTGGTCAGACAAAGGATTCACTACCCTACTGAAGTGAGTTGAAATCTATTTCTTACTTTGCATTGTCAATTGGTGTACATAATTCGTAAACATTCATCAACTTCATTTATATTTCTTTAAGGGATTTTAAAACCATATATTGTATATAAACAGTCCTAGTATAGATTGACATATCAAACATGTTCATCATAAGTCAAACATTCAATTGATTTAATCTCTAGCAATCTTACAAGGCACTAAAAACTAAAATATTCCTTGAAGATAATGTGTTTCCATCAACTTGCAGAGAGGTGGCGTGTCTGTTGTTGGTTGAGTTGGGGATTGAATATAAGCAAATTCATTCATGTAAAAATGATTGCATTTTATACAAAGATGAATATCAAAACAAGGTAGAATGCCCTATATGCAAAGAGAAGAGATATCATACAGATGTACAAGGTGCTACAGTTCCAAAGAAGATTTTACGTCACATGCCAATTATACCTAGACTTCAACGAATGTTTCGATGCAATTCACTAGCACAATTGATGGACTGGAATGCAAAGAACTAGAGTAAAGATGGATTCATGAAAATTCCAACTGACTCCAAAGCAATGAAACACATAGAGGAAAAATGGCCAACAAAATTCAAAGATGAACCCTGTAGTATCAGGTTTGGTCTTGCAATTGATGGAGTGTGCCCATTCTCTTTCCTAAGCTTAAATTATAGTGTTTTTCTAGTCAGATTGATAGTATACAATATTCCCCCATGGATGAGTGTTAGAAAGGAGCACCTTATGCTGACTCTCATTGTTCTAGGAAAACATCAAGTTAAAAACATGGATGTTTATCTTGCGCCTTTTATTGATGAGATGCAATTGCTATGGAAAGGCATAAGAATGTATGGCATATCACGTCCTCCATCAAATAGGTCCTTCATGTTGTATGGTGTGCTATGTTGAACTATTCATGATTTCCTAGGACTTGGCGTTTGTTCTGGTAAGATAAAATATTTACGTATTTATACTCATAATTTATTTTCATCCAAACTTTCATACTTAGTTTTATACTATTTTCTTTAATGTTATTAACATTACTTATTGAATTGCAGGGCTTCAAAGAAAGGGGATATTTGCATGTCCAAGATGTGCAGAACAATTTCAAGGGCGGTATTCTAAAGATCCATATAAATTTATTTACGCAAACAACAGGGTTTTTCTACCACTAGATCATAGGTTTAGAAATCACCTGAAGAATCAATTTGATGGAAAAGTTGAAAATAGAGGCCCTCCCATGATTATGGGTCTAGGTGATTGGCTTAAGAAGTATGAAGATGCTAAATTGAAAGCTTGGGAGGATTTTTTTGATCGGGGTGATTCAATTGAAGAACCATAACAAGTTGTAGTTAATATGCCTAAAGGGATGAAAAGGAAATCCATATTTTATGAACTCCCTTATTGGAAGGATCTATTAATATCTCACCTATTAGAAACTATGCACATCTTCAAAAATTTCCTAGATTCTATATTTCGACACATATCAGGCAAAGAGAAGGACACCTTGTCTTTGAGGAGAGATATTGCTCTTTTGCGTACCAAATTTGATAGAAAACATTTGTGGCCAAAAAGGGAAAATGAAACATATGCAGAAGATCCATGGATTTTGAAAATAAAAGAGCTATACCAACTAAAAAATGTCATCCATTCAATAAGGACACCTACTGGCTAAAGGTCATCATTGGCTAAAGCTTTTACAATTGATGGACATATCACAGGATTTAAAACACATGGTTTTCATAATTTAATGAAGGTATTATATATCAACATTTAACATTTACTGGTAACATTGATTAAGCACTAAATTTATTTTGATAATTTTTTGTTTGAGAAAAAATTACTAATGACCTTTTCATAAATGTGTTTGATAGCATATCATGCCATTGGCAATTAGGGGGGGTTCCTGTCTTACAATTGACTTAAGGAATGCCATAAGTCGATTGTCAGCATTTACAAGGTATGTGGTTATATGAAATTTTCATGTGTGAGACATAGAGATATTATATTGTATTTTAATTTATGACTAAAGGTTCATACTAATTTACTATTCTTATATTAGGTGGGTGACCTCCAAGGAGATCCATGAATCTGAAGTGCCAAAGTGGAAGAAGGAAATTGTAGAAATTGTATGTGTATTTGAGAAGGAGCTCCCTACAAGTTTCATGGACCTACAAGTCCATTTAATTATACACATAGTCAATGACATTGAATTGGCGGGTGTTGTATCAACAAGGTGGATGTTTTTCTTTGAGAGGTATATGAAAACTATTAAAAGATATGTTTGACAAAAGGCACATCTAGAGGGTTGCATGGCTGAAGGGTATGTATTGAATGAAGCATTTTTCTTCCTGTGTGAATTCCTTGGTAAGGATTTTGAAGATGGCCCACGCGTCTGGGATGAAGAACGAGCATCAGACATTATTGATGGAGAAAAACCACAATCTAATGGTGTTGAAGTACAAATTAGTAAGTAAATTCACGATCAGTGTGGTTGTTTTTCTTGCAATCATTAATTTACTCTGTAATTATTTGTCAAATTAACAACATGACATTTGGAGTTTGAAATAAACATGTTGACATGTAATAGGTGTAGACGAAAGTTCTATACTCAACAAGTTCATTCTGTACCACATGGACTTTATAAAAAAATGGATTGATCTGTATGATAAAAAGAGAGAAGTGTTAAAAGTAAGGAGATAGTTTAAGAGATCGAACCCAAGGAATAATCCACTTCCCACTCATTTGCTTTGGGAATGGGGAAAAGATTGCACACTAGTATGGGTTACTGAACAAATTCAAAATCAAATAGAAGATGCAGGTACAAATTCAAACATAACAGAAGATGAAATCAACATGTGTCTAGAGGATGTGAAAGAAAGGTACAGTTGGAATTTTACAAAATGTTGTTTCCTTACAGTTTTGACAGTATTAACTATTTTAATATTCATCATTATATTTGTTTTCACTAAAATAAATGGTCTTTCACAGGCGAGGAAATATCCAACAATGTGGGCATATGGTCGACATTATCGTGTAGAAAGTGTAGACGTAAAGAGATGATCCTTCAATTGTGGCATCATGGTTGACTTCGAGTAATCCAGTCGGTCAAGCTCAAAATATAATATAATTGAAGGGAATCAACAATATGTTGGGAAAATACAAGAAATTATTGAGTTGGATTACCGCTCTTTTAAATGTTGTATTTTTAAGTGTAGATGGTATGAAGCATTTGAGAGGACACGAAGACATGATACCCATAGTGGATTGTTTTCTATAGATTCCTCATCGTTCCTACCATAGGATAAGGAGCCTTATGTTCTACCAATTCATTGTGAGCAGGTATTTCTTTAACTCAAACAAGAAGTGGCAGTGGTCATTAATCTATTAATTCATAGCTTATTGCGAATATATACGTGTTTATTAATCAATAAAATTGTTATAATGTATGTCTAATATATTATGTCATTCATGTGCAAGTATTTTTCTATGAAGATATTTTGGACCCGAAATGGATATTTTTCATACATTATGATCCAAGATTAAGGCATGTATTTGATGATGCATTAGTGGATATTGAGCAAAACAATGATGGCCAAAAAAATAAGAGAGGGATTAGAGAACATCAAAGAAATTGACATCCATGATGATGTTGAAGATGGTTATGTTCAGGCACAAGAAGACAACAATCTAGAGTTAGATAATGTTTTGGAAGACAACAATATGGATGGTATAGAAAATGATGATCCAAATACATCTGGTAACAATATAGATGGTCTAAAGTCAAATTTAAATGATGATGAAGATGATGCAGGTCAAGATGAGAATGATGATAATATTAAATACTTGACAGAACATATGAACATTGACAATGATACACTGGATGACATTGTAGCAGACAATAATGTTAATGACCAAGACTTTTAAATTTTTAGAATTATTTGCAATCCATGTTTACAAAAGGATGATTCTTATGGCCTAAACTTTGAAATGCTTCAGTAATATTATGTTGTACTTGGACAATTGAAAACTTGTTTTATTCTCCTAGCAAGATTTTTTATTTTCCATTATAATTCTAGACCAAACAACATTTGTGGGGATGGCCTTTTACACCAATCTTAATTTGTATGAAGTTCACGAAGCTGTTGTCAAGCAGTAAATTCCTTTCGTAGATAGGAAATGTTAAGGATTCATTTAAGAAAAGATAAGTAGTCTCTTTATGAGGGTAATCCACATGCAAAGAGTAAAAAGCACATAAAAAAACAATTGTACAGTAGAAAATCAAATTCAATCAGTTATGTTATATTTTGCTTGCACACTTATTTGAAAGACATAGGGTATTCACCATACATTTCCCTTGACAAAACAAACATGTGATTTCATTTATTTTTACTGTATATCTCAGAAGTGAAATTGTTGTTACATAATGATGCACTAAGAAAATAATATATACAAAAAAATGCAAAGAAAATGTTTGAAATTTAACATGCAACCTACTGTGTTGCACTGAAAGGAATCAAGATTATCTAGGATAAGAAATACAAATAAAATTTTGATGATTATACTTAAAAGTGAACAGGATATGAAAAGTGTGGACAATGATGGTGCTAAAATTGAAAACCCTGATTTTGATGACATTACTGTTTTATGTTGACCATTAGAGATAAAGAGCACATACAATTTTATATACATAGCAAATGAAGATTTGAAACTAGTAAACTAAAAATATAAACACTATAATATTTTTCCTTAAACAATAATTCACATACTCACTTACAAAAAAGGGTGAAGCATTTTTTATTCAAACTCTATTTTCTTTAATAGACATAACAGTAAAAGAATATTTACAAGTACAAGAATATATACACCATTTCATAGAAAATAAGGAATGTTTCATAGAATATACAAGTACAAGAATATATACAAGAATATTTACAAGTACAAGAATATATACATTGTTATAGAATATACACACTATTTCATAGAATATATACACTGTTTCATAGACTTCTAAATTTTTAGAGTTATTTGCAATTTGTTGGGTCTCAAAAATGTAGGTTTTTAGACCATAAGAGGGTGCTAATCTCTAAGAGGACTTTAATCCTTAATACAAACCAATTACAGTAAATTATTTGAAAGGACTTTAATTCACACCTAACTAGAAACCAATCAAAGCATCCACACAGTAACAACAAATGTGCCCTGATAAATCTTGCAGATTTAAACAACTTGAAAAGATCATTTTGGAGACAAAAAAGCATTAAATAAGCATGAAAATTGACACAACAATTGAACATTAAAAATGGATTACGAGTTATAATGTATCTGCTCCATTATATTGCTCAAAATATAAACATACATAACATGAGTTCTTTTGATATGAATAAGTGGATGAGATGGTCTAGTATCTATTTGGATTGAAATGATGATGATATGATGATCAAAATCGGACCTTGGTTTCTCTATTTATACGGGAAGCAACAAGCTTCAGGTCCGTTCACAAAAGTCACATTGTTTCTTAACTAAAGAATAATTAACATAACATAGAAACTTAAAAAGAGTTTATTGTTGGATGCACCATAGTCCGTTAATCATCAGCAAGCACCCGTGACCACCTAAGATCTGTTCAAGGCTCAAGCACCATGTTAATGAATCCACAATGTACCAAAATTTAACTACCTCCTCATACAACTCGTGCAAGGAACAAATTAACCTTTGACATGTGATCAATGTACTTCTCCTGGGCATAAGTGTTTGCATTTTGTAGAGTGTCTGTCATTACATTCTCCAATCCAACAATCCTCCTAAGCTACTTATGAATTTTCCTGAGTACCTCATCCTCATCATTGATGTCATAAAGGATGCCTGGAAAATATTTTGATACCTCATTTTTCCAAGTTTCCTGATCCTTCAAATTTGTTTCTTCAAAGAAATCTGGCATGACCATACATAGTGGCTAGCTGAAGTCACTCAATTCCTGTGTCCAGATATTCTAGAAGTTTTCATGTGTATTCATGAGGCTCTGACATTCTTGGAGCAAAGCATTATTATCTCCATATTTTTCCTTGATATGGGATTTCATTTCCTTCTTCCTATCAAGTAGAATTCCATGCTCCACGAGGACCTTGTATGTTCCACTATGAGCACGCCAGACACCATCTGCATGTTGGCACATATCTTTGAATTTCATACAACTTATCCCTAATGCTACTTCAAAAGTAGTAGCCTTCAATTTTCTTTTTAGTTCTTCTTGTTCCTTTTGAGCCTTTTCAAATTTATGCTTCCATTGAGCAGTCTCAGACATGGCCTCTAACACTTTTCTTTCATGTTCAATTAAAGGAGAGTAAAGCCTTGGAGAAGCAGGCAACCTATCTTTGTAGTTGGTTAATTCTTGTTTCAACCTGTCATTTTCCTATACCATCCACTAGTTATCTCTTACTAGCTTTTGGATCTGGGCTTTAGTGAATTTGGCTACATTCACATTCAAGTCAGTAGTCTCCAAGGGATCTATCTCCCCTACTCTTTGCACTAGGAGATGTCCAAAAATATGATCATGGTCAATGAGAGAAGGCTTCTTGCCTGGGGGTAAAGAGCCCAAATTTGCAAAGTGGTATTATCAGGATTGTACCCTGGCCCTGTATAGACCCTGTCACCTACTTCATCCATTACTTGGAATTTTTTATTCTTTCTATTCAAAAGGCTATCAAACACAATGGTTGAACTAATATCCCACCTAGGAAGGAACATAACTCTAGCTTCTTGCAATAATTATCTTCCTCTCTTAGTAGTCATGTTTCTCATTTCCCTATCAAATTCATGTTGCAACTCTTTCAAGGCATAAGCCTCTTTCTCAGGGTCAATGTCCTTTAACCTTTCTCTTATTAGTCTTCCTTTATACTCATATATAAAGGACTTAAATTCAGGGGTCTGCACAAAAGTATCATCTGCAACAAATTCCTGACTTGCACGATGCCTCACATCATCTGATAGCTCATCAGAGGCTTCAAAGGTGATCACACTTCTTTCTAATGGAATCTCATATTGGGGTATAACAGGAGTATTAAGCAGTGAGACTTCTTCTTCCTCCTCAGTGTTATCTTCTTCCATGGATGGGGAACCAATTGAAAAGCTCACTTTAGGAGTAGGCTAAGGTGATAAGCAATCTTGTGGTGTGATATTTTCTACTTTCCTCCTAGGACCGATGCCCCTTCCTCTTTCAAATGCCACAAGTGGCACATCTCTTATCAGTTCTTCTTCATGGAGGATTAACTATTCAATTCTTTCTATGGGATCCTATACCTCAAGGAAATCCCCTGCATAGCTTGGGTTATTATTCACCTTCCAAGCCTCAACCATCATAACCCTACTGTAGGCATTCATTCTCATCATGTTTTGTTTTTCTTCACAATTTCTGATGACATCTTCTAAAAGGAAACTATACTCATACCCTTTCAATTTCTGAAATTTTTTGGCATCACAAATAAGTGTTTAGGATCAAAATTTTCCCTTTTGTTGCTAATTGACAAGCCATAATAATCTAGTTTATTACTAACCAAGTCATAGCCTGAATTAGAGATAATAGTAAAATCACCAAAGCATAAAGTGGAAGGCATGAAAGTCTGCCTCCCATAGCTCTTTAAATGCATGAAAGCTGAAAATGAAAATTGCCTTATGGTCTCTAAATAAGCAACTCTGTCTGGCATAGTCTTAGGCAACAAATAAGGTGCAACTTCAAATCCATAAACCCTAATGACAATACAATCCACAAACATGTACCAGTCCCCCCAATTGTGATTTATCCCTACTTCATGACCGATATCTTTTGGTCGGAGAAATATTAAGATCTCTGGGGAGAGGTTGTAGTCACATTTGTTGCCTAGCATCTTGTATAGTGGTTTGACAAAATATTCCTCAAAATATAGGTCGCGGGACCTCCCACACTCGCTTTCCCACACAGATGTCCACATTTGTATAGGCCTTGAATTTCCATCATTATCTAAGTCTTTTATTCTTAATTCCTCACCCCATATCCCTATCACCTACCCTTCGTATAATATCATGTGCATGAAAAGAGAATAGTGCTTGAAATTAATGGCTTCACTGTCATTCTTGATGATATTGAGGGCATTATTGATGGCCTTTGATAAATACTCTGCATAAACATAGGGTTGGGCATTATGGCTTTGGATTTCTGTGGCTAAAACCATGGGAGAAAATTTCATGTTCTAAGGAACATCAATTCCCAGTACTTGACCAGCTGAGTAATAAGTGTATTGAAAGTATTCTTTAAGCAAAGCCACAAAGAATGGGGGTTTATCTTGACTAGAGAACCTCATAGATTGGTTACCTACACCTTTAACCCTATGTAGAGGAAATTTCCACCTCTTGTAACTTGTGTCCATGGTGCGGTATTCCTCCAACAATTCTTTGATTCGTAATTTTTTTTTCAGGGAAGTGTCTAGCTGAAAAATAATGGAAATATAATCTGGCTTTATGACCATGAACTGCGACCCATTAGGCAAATGAATTGCTCTTGTCTTTGGATTGTAATTCTTTGCCAACACCTTGAATAACTCTACGTTCACAAAGACATTGGGTACTACAGGTTTTCCCAAATTAAAATTCCACAGGTTTGACACCGGGCTATGCCATAATTTCTTCCTATAATGATAAATAAAGAGGTCGTAACCCCTACACAGAGTCCATACATCTCCCATATTTTTCTGTTTATCTAATAATGTCACACACGATGGGTTAAGCTGTGCTATTCTTCTAGATTTTGGCCCAAACCCAAGACACTGATCGATTAAGTCTTGATTCAATTGCCTAGCTTCAGTTTTATGTCTTTTTGCTTTCTGTTTGCTTGGGTTTTTTTTCCATCTCAAGCCTACTCATGTAATTCTTTCATCTAATTACTGAGAAAATACTTTGAGCTGAGTCTAGACCACTTACTTGGATAAATGCTACAAATTTCCAGCTACCTACCGCCATCCAACTTGGTTCTCCAAATCCTTCAATTACAATTCACAGTGATTTCAACTTCTTTGAGACCGTATTTATCAAATTTCAGAACACTTCATCTAGCCCTAGTTCATAAGTGGTGCCCGTGCCACCTTTATGATCAAGTTATTCATTAATAGTGGTAGTCTCATCAATATTTTTGTTAGTCACATCAATCTGACTAATCATCATTTCATAACTGTCGAAGAAAATTTTAATTAAAATTCCTGTTATTTCTTTGATATGCTGGTATGGTGGTGTTTTTCCCTTCCCTTCTGGTGTATACCGCTCTATCGCATATGTTGCTCACCTTCCCAACAGTATAGTGGTGTATGCTTTTGAACATTACTTGAAGAGTGTCGATGAGAAAATATTATTTGTCTTACCGATATCTCAATGTCTCATCGACATTAGATCTTATGTTCCTTCGATGTTGGTTACCGATGTCGATGAGACAAGTTAATGTCTCTTGCCGATATGCCATTGTCTCATTGACAACTAATTTGTTATATCCAAGAGTTGTGTTTCGCCGAGAACTTGTAGATATACCTTGTTGATGTCACATAAGTGATTCTCTCCTCGATATGCCCGTATCTTGTTGAAATTCACTATTTTACATTGTCAATGAGACATATAAATAAGTCTCTTCGACATAGGGGTGGCTCATCTACATTTCTGATATGTGCTTTGTGCTAATGTTGGGGAGACTTTGGAGGGACTCTCATCGACATGGTGTTGTCTTGGCGATATGCTATGAGCAATCATAGGAGTATTTCAAAGGAGGAATACACTTTGATGCTGTGATCAAGGGTTTTATATGGAAGCTCACATGAGGGATTTTATTAAATTTAAGTTATTATGACAAGAATTCGATGCATATGGTGGATGTAAGAGATGAGTGAAAATGGAAGCATGCAAAAATAATTAGGATGGAATTTTGGCTACAACACAATCCATGTTTAAAAAAGGATGATTCTTATGGCCCAAACTTTGAAATGCTTCAGTAATATTATTTGTGTCGATACAAATTACCTATTGCAATATCCTTAAATTGTTCAATCTTTGGTATGAATTGTTGGCAGAAAAAATTAGGATTACTTGGATGCTTCTTCCATTCATTTTGTATCAACATATGTTTGTGAAGACACAAAAGTTAATAGCTCAATCAGGTAGAGATTTTGTGATTTTCAAATGAAGAGTAAGGTACATTTTCATTTTTGCTACATTACATTCATGTGCATAAACAAAATCAGAAGATTACATTACTAGATTGCAATTATGCAAATGCATATAATATAGGAAAGATTGCGCAATCCTTTCAAAAAAGTAGTCTTTATTGATAATGTAAATGTATGTTGTTCTAGACAAGTCATGGAACTAACTATTTGAATGCATCTAATTGAAAAACTATACATTAATAGATACAAAAGAGAAAAATGCACATAAAGAGAAAGGGGACTCGTCATTGCCTCAATGATGAATCCCGGTTGCTTTGTTCTACATCATCTTCAGTCTTCCCGCTTGTCTAAGCCTCCAAGTTGATGTCTTCCTTGCTGCTCCTAGGTTCCCTACATTTGAGTGAGAAGAGTGTTGTTAGAGCAATGAAGGATCACCAGTCAAAATATGTGCATATGTATCTATAAACATATAATTTGATCATCATGTGCATTCAAATAACTTGCATACCATAGATGTCTAGGAAAACAAGAAAGTTATCAAACATATAGATATCATATGCTTGGTTTTATCTAACATGTTTTCTCATTGTGTAGGTATAGATAAAATTAGGTTGTTTTGATTATTTGGTTACAACATGTGGGGTGAAATGTGGCTCCCACAAGGGTTGAGCCCATCCTGCTGCCCTATTGTTTCATTTGAGAAGGATAATCACAAGTAAACCATCCATGAAGCATTAAAGATCAATCTTTGCAAGGATAGTGGAGTATGTTAGTAAGGGGTAATCTCCTTATTGATAAAGATTTATCCTTATTAATAAGAACATTCCACTATCAACATAGCCATGATTCTGACAAAATTGATCAAGGATTCCAAGATATTTTTCATTAACAGTTTGGTTAAAAGTAAGCAACCCCAAGCATCATAATAGTCACAAGAATTGAACATGAGGGGAAATCACGTAGATTAAAAGCTTACACAATAGTCATCACTTGCAAAGACATAAACAGCATGTTTCCACATAACAAATTAAATCAAATGCATGAAAGGTACAATGATGAAGTCCATAATAGTGAATGTTTCTTAAGAGGGATTGAAGGACAACATTTTGTATCAAGAAGAACAAGGTAACCTCAAACTCTATTGTACCTAAGTATGACAGTACCTGAGCTTCTGGTGTTTCTAGATGGAACCTATAGCTAAAAAGTGTAGTCTCCATCTAAAGGAACCATCTTGGGAGCTCTTCCTTGAAATGAGGGTTGAAAACATTAGAAGAAAAGAAATACCATAATTCTAAAGTAACAATTTGTATCAAGACAAATATTAGAAAGTATAATTAAAAAGAAAAATCCTTACAATTGGACCTCAAATTGGACCAAACAGATTTATGATTTTATCTTTAGAATGTAGGAACTTTCTTTGTCAAAGCTTCACGACCTGAAATTGGATCTCCAATTGGACCAATAAAATTTATGATTTTATCTTTAGAAAATAGGAACTTTCTTTGTTCGATATTCAAGACCTCAAATTAGATCAAAAGCTGGATAAGAAGATTTATGATTTTATCTTTAGAATGTACAAACTTTCTCTATCGGATATTAAAGATGTAAGGATGAATCATAAACTGGATAAGCAGATTTATGATTTTATCTTTAGAATGTAGGAAATTCCTTTGTCAGATATTTGGAAATTCCTACACACAAGTTCTGCTTCAGAGTGAAAACACCCAGAAGTGTTTCACACCAGCTCAAGGTACAATCCAACCTGGTTATGACACCAATAGCAATCCAATTTTTCTTGAACCTTCCATACCTAAACGTTGCATCACAATCTATTCTTCTTGCACATAAAAATGCCACATATTAACCCCTTCTAAATAAAACTAAAAACACCATGAAATAATGAGTCCCCTATATTAGTAAGTAAGTAGGCAGTCTATAGGGCATAGTTTGATTTTATAGAAGGATGCTCATGAAAGGAATCTTCAAGTGACAGTGAGTGAGTTGTTTGAGATTGCAGCTGATGGTGCAATATATAGTCTTAAAGGTAGTTAGCAAAGCAATAAATGTGCAAGAAAATCAAATTGTACACAACAAACAATTCACAATGTTATCTTGTATAATTCCTTAAGTTTGAAGACAAAAATTTCATTGTATCTTGATGAAAGTAGTGACCTTAATGGTCAATCACTGGCAACCATGATTTTAAAACATGCTACAGTGCTTATGGAGGAAGTATTTTAAGCAAGGTGGTGAGTGGTGGTTTGGAACAATGGAAGGTATGAAGGACTTGTTTTATATGCATACTATGCAGTCTAGCTTAAGACACATTCTTAGAAGAGATTGAAGGTGGATTATGAAACTCAAGGGTTATGTATGCTAAAGATTAAAGAAAAGATTGAGATCTATTTAAAAGCCACTATCATGAAGATATTAAAGATGTCAAATGTAGAACCCTTGCAACTGGAGTAATGAACATAGTGCGAAAGAGGACAGTGTGCTAGGGAAGATTTAGGATATCTCCACATTATCTAATCATAAGAAAATACATCATTTATTTATTTTTTTAAATTAAAAGAAATTATTCTAAACCCTATATAAGACACATTGATACTTCAAAAGCATCTGATTTATTTTTTAAAATTAAAAGAAATCATTCTAAACCCTATATAGGATACATTGATACTTCAAAAGCATCTGAAGGAATTTGAGATTATGCAAACATATGTCAATTAAATACCTGGATTACAAACAGTAGCGCAAACATTGTAACCCTTGTTGATTAGAGTAGGAATGAGATAAACAACAATGAATCCTATGCCTCCTTACCATTCTCTGTCATTATTTACTGAAACAAATCTCCATTTTGGTGGGCTACGCCAGAAAATAAGGTTTCAACAAAGGTTTTATTGTATGTTTATTAAAATGAAAACTCCATTCTGGTGGGCTATGCCTGAAAATAAGATTTCTACGAAATTTTTAGAGTATGTTTATTAGAGTTTTAGAGTATTTTGGTGGGTTATATTCTTGATTCCTTAAATGATTTATTCAAATAGATTGTGATTGGCGTGATTTGTTGCATTTAGTGTTGTAAATTGTAATGATGCCACGATTACCATACTACTACCATCTCTTATTATACCTGCTGTGGTATGGCAGGGTTTTTCCCTTCCCTTCTACTATTTATCGCACCACCGCCTTGCTCAAGGCTTCTTGCTATAGGGTTGCGGTGTGTACCATTCTACCGCATATGTTGCTCACCTTCCCGATGATATAGTGGTGTATGCTTTTGATCATTACTTGAAGAGTGTCGATGAGACAATCTTATTTTTCTTACCGCTCAATGTCTCATCAACATTACTTCATTATATCCAAGAGTTTTGTTTCGTCGAGCACTTGTAGATATACCTTGTCAATGTGATGTAAGTGATTCTCTCCTTGATATGCCTATATCTTGTTGACATTTCACTATTTTACATCATTGATGAGACATATAAATAAGTCTCTTCGACATAGGGGTGTCTAAACCAGCGCTAAACCCGAAGCTAAACTTGAAGCTAAAGCCAAAGCTAAAAGTGGTGCTAAACTCGAAGCCAAAGGCGACACTAATGGTGGTGCTACACTTGGAGCTAATATTGGCGCTAAAGGCGGCACTACTTTCAGCACAAATTAGCACTGACTTGTCCTGATCTGTGCAAATAAATGCTTAAAAAAGTGTCATCCCGATAAATAGAGTTGACATTTTCAAAAAATTGGCAAAAAATACATTAAAACATTTGTTGGAAGCAAAAAAAGAAGCAAAAAATGGAACAAATCACAGGGAAATGTTGTAGTGACTATATGTCACTATAAAGCACCATGGTCCATGCAAGATAAGTCAAGTCTTTCAAATGATGAGACCAATCACCCAAAGCACACACCAGCTCGCAATGATGATCACTTGAACTTGTACAACCCATCTATCCTATCTATCTGGAGGGATAATGTAGATTTCCAGCCTGTACTTTCAATTGATGTTGTCCTCAAATATATTTCCAAATATGCAGCAAAAGCTGAGCATAAATCAGAAACCTATCATGCCATGTTATCTCATATCTCAACCAATTTAGAATCAGAAATGCTTGCCCCAATAGCTTTTCAAAAATTGCTTACTAATAGCCTTGTCGATCATGATATTAGTGCCCAAGAAACTTTCCAGCTTCTACTAAAATTACCCCTCTCCATATCCAGTAGGACAATTGTGTCTTTAAATGTTAACCGCCATAAATTTCAACATGTATCGATCTCACCCACATCGGTTACCACATCACCTACATACATTGATGCCTACATGGCTCGCCCCATTCAACTAGAGGCATTGCTCCGCATTGAACTAACCCAAAAATGGACCTTTAAAGCATCTCAAAAATATGAGCAATGGAAGTGTTGAGATTATGGATGCACAGTCCCTGAAGCTCCATAATCTTCAATGGAGGACCCTTGCCAGGAAGGATAATCAACCACACAGAAAGTGTTGCAACTAGGCATGCACAATGGAGATTCTATTGATCTACATTATGAGATTGGATTGATTACAAATGTACAAAATTCCTGAATATATAGGCATGAATGAGATGCAAGATGCAATATGATGTTTCCATGTTTCTTGATCTATCAACATGTGACAACATGTGAACCCTATCTAGGAAATTATTAAATGTTGAGATAAGTTCTAGAAGGACAGCCCATCTTCTAGAAGGAATCTTATCTCTACAAACAAGGAAGGGGACATTACCCCATTACTAAATGATTTATTTAAGATGCAACCTAGGACTAAATGATATACGACCTAAGTTAACTTATGCTAGTGTAATAATTAATTTAATTACACTAACATGAAGCAGCACCCCCAAAAGGCAATTGTTTGTGTCTCGCCTAGGTTCACAAGCATCCCTGCAAGAGAAGACAAAAGCTTTCATGAATTTTGTTGGAGTGAATTAATTTTATACCACCCCTTCCAAAATATTGACATTGATTTTGGGTTCTCTAAACATCAAATTATATCACATTTGGAAAGGTTCTCTTCTACATACAAGCCATGGCATGTATACCGCACACATCCAAGTCCAACTGAAGCATCATATTCAAGCAACAGCTCAAGCGGAGATGATACATTGCAAGGAAACAACCCTAAAGAATGGAAAGTTCTCTCAAGTTTGTACCCATACCTTCCTATACAACTTGATGCACTAGACATGCTTGGGAAATGTGACATTGACATACACCATGAATGGAAACATAGCAGCCTTACCCCACTACAAATTCATTTTGCTACTACTTTCGTAGACTCCAATCGACCAACCTTTCAAGTGCATTAGATTCTCAATGAACACACTCATACTACTTTCTCTACTTGGCGACAAAAAGCTTTTGATATAATTTGGTCCCATCTAAGCACTCTTCCATTGCAAGCACTACTAAAGCTAATTGTTCAAGGAACCACGGGAACTGGAAAGTCACATCTCATTAAAAAAATAGGTTTTCCCTCATGAGCTCAGCTCCAATTCACCAATCTCCATTACTACTTCTTGCACCTACATGTGTTACTGCATTTAACATTCAAGCATCAACAATTCATTTTGCTCTTCGCATTCCAATAAAAGAAATGCTTCCCTACAAGGGCAACCACTTACGACCTTCCACGAAAGCATGTACTTTATTAGGTACATTTTAATAAACGAGATGAGTTTCATTGGTCCAAAGTTGCTAGAAAGCATTGACATAAGACTACGGGAAGCATTCCGTGTCCACAACCACTTGCCCTTTGGAGGGCATTCAATTATTCTCTTTGGTGACTTGGGCCAACTATCACCAGTTAAAGATATCTCGATGTATGCTTCCACATCCTATGGTGGGACTCTTTGGTGCAACTTCACAACAGTGGTAACTTTCACAAAAATATTTCGATAGATTGGTGATGATCCTTCACAAATAGTTTTTTGTGCACTTCTCTCCAATCTACGAAATGAAAAGCCTACACAAGAAGACTAGCAGGTTCTAATGTCACACTCAAGTTCGTTGCTCAATTCTATAGAAAACTCTATTTTCTTTTCTGCCATACATCTGTTTCCAACAAACGAATTGGTGTTACTACATAACAAACGCATGTTGCTGTCTTTGACAACGCCAGTTGCACTTTCCACTGCAGAGAAACTTAGGGGAACAACATACCCAAATCCAGATGAAGAATAATTTCAAGCTCATATTTTTTTATCTATTGGCCAAGAGGTCGTGTTGTGCTCAAATATATGGGTTGAAGCAAGGCTTGTGAATGGTGCACTTGGTCAAGTAAAAGCAATTGTATACAATGACGGTGAAAAACCACCTCAACTACCCTTGTTTATTGTTGTTCATTTCAAGCATTACATTGGACCACCTTGGGACCGTAAATTGATCCAGATAGATCTAGACTATATTGCGTAATTGAATGCTTATTTATTTACAATGATTATTCCAAGTTAATTAGAACAAAATTAACTCATGGAAATAATTACAATAATTAAAATGACAAGGTGATAACAAAATGAAAGAAAGTGAGAGATAGAAAGTGCAAACAGCATTTGATTACGGAGTTCGCCACAAACGTGACTACGTCTCCGGGTCGGCTCCAATAGAGTACGACCGATCCGATTAATCTCCAAAATCAAGTACAAAGCACCAAGACCATTCCTTCAAGCACTTCGGCAGCATAACAAAACTCGATGTACAAGAATGGCTCAAAAATCTCCTTACAACTCTTCTTTCAAAACACCTATCACCAGTTTCTCTAATTTGCAAAATTTTCAAGAACACTTTTCAAAACTTAACTCAATTACCCTTAGTCCCTTTTTATACAAAAAAATATTCCCAAATTGGTGAAAAACCAATTGATTTGGAAATTTCAACTTAATCCCCCTTACATAGTAAATATTTTGGAAAAATCCCCCTTATCAAAACAAATCCCCTAAAAAAATAATTAAATGGTTTCTATGCCCTGTCACATATTACATTCGGGCTTTTCCTGTTTCCATAAGTTACAACTAATCCTTTTAAAAGGATTATTGTTTTACAACTTGGAGGGAATTTATTAAATTAAGGAGTATTTGTTTCCAAATTTCCACAAAACCATCCAATGCCACTTGTATTTTAAAACCATACAATATACAATGTTGGTTTGAAATTCTCATTTAAAATAGGGGATGAGTTTGGTTACGGGCTATTTACATCCCTTAAAAATAGGGATCAATTTGTTTTCCCTAAAAAAAAGGTAGCCTAAAAAATAGCATGATTTTTTTTTTAAATAATGGTGATCCCCTTTTATAGGGAGGGCCACGTTTTTTTCTTAAGGAAGTGATTTAATTATTAAAATGGAGGGCATGGCTGTTATTAATTTATTTATTATTTTCTTATATATTTTTTCAAATAAAGCCATGTCCAAAAAATTGCCGCCACGTGTAACTTTGGGAAGCCACCATGTGTCACCTCATGATTCATCCATGTCAGCATGATGACGTCATGCTGACATCATCATTGTACCTTCAAGTCAACCTAGTCAACCACGAGCTTTGACCTTCCATATCTTGCACATACGAGCTCCGATTTGTGCAAAACGAACACCGTCGGAAAGCTCTTGCCATGCTCTTCGCATTGACATCAATTTTGACCACTTTTGGTGACATCAAATTTTGACCTTTTTTTCTTGCCCTGGCCCTGAGTTGACCAATTGTTGACTGAACTTTGACCGGCAATAACTTGGGCTCCGTAGCTCTGTTTGACTCCATTCAAGTTGCGTTGGAATCAGGACATCGAGCTCTTTCTAATGGTGCTGAAATCTGGAGATTTGGAGACACTTCAATTTCCACTAAAAATATCCCCCGGATCACGCCTCCCCATCGAGAACTTTTGACCTCCAAAAGTGGCATTTACTCGACATTAATTGGCAAGGACTTGGGCTCCCCACTTGTCCTGATCCTCTATACATCTGAATACCTGGCTCACAAGCACAATGAAGACTGCGACAACATTGTTGAACATAAACATTATTCTATCGCTTCCATAAGCTTCTACATCAACTATCGTAGCCACTAACCAACAAAAATTGACTAGCATCAAGCTGAACAATAATGCAGAAATGAAAGAGAATAAATCAACAAGATATCGATCCTTTACAACAGGAACATTTTTACCCAAGGAACCATCAATGCTTTCAATCATCATTCCCTCATGCTGTACTGTTGGTGCATCCTGCAACATCTGACCCTGGTTAGCTACTCCAAGTTCAAGTGTAGAACCACCTGTACTGACAGACATAAGAGTTAACTCTTTACTTGCATTAATTACCCTCTTTAACTACCCTGTGTTTGCAAAAGAACGATCAGTCTTAATCCTGTGAGAATGTACAATATATTGAATGCCATCTTTAAACAAGTGATAATGATTCTTTTCCCTATAGAAAATTGCTTTCTTTTCATCATAAAGATAAGGGCTACCAAGCACTATCCCACAGATATCCAAGGAACCACATCAAACTGTACTTCATCCACAAATTTACTAGTGATTGTGAATCTTAAGGTGCATTGTCTTGTTACCTGCAACTTATCATTTTCACAAATCCAACCTAGTGGATAAGGTTTCTTATGCAATGTAGTTTTCAATCCCAAGTTCCTTTACAAATCTTCAGAAATTAAATTCACTTGAGAACCACTATCTATGAGTGCATCAATTTTAGTGTTCTTAGCAACAACCCTTAAATGAAAAAGCTCATTCCTTTTCACATCTTCAGAGACATCATTAACTTTAGAAGAAGAAGCACAACTATGAATAGAAACACTGGAAATAGGAGCTTTACCTTTTAAACCCATAGCTGTTATCTTAGTCTCATCATCTAAATCTGAACCAAGATCCAACAACATTCGTGGCTTTCTCCTTACCTTCTGTTTCTGATTCTGTCTCTGAGCCCACTTAGGCTTCAATTCGGGATGCAACTTCCAACAATGATCTTCATCATGACCCTTCCTATCACAATGAGTGCAAGAAAGCTTATCATCCTTCTTGACTGTAGCTGCCTTCTTTCCTTTCCCTGTCTCTGCAACCTTAGAATATTTCTTTACATCATTTATCAAACTTATCAATAAAAGATCCTTTACCCCTTGACTCTAAGTGTGTAGCTTGAACAGACACTTCATCCAAATTACAAGGGTTCAAAACCAAAATAGAATGCCTAAGGTAGGAATGAAGACCTCCTATATACTTCAACAAAGTGTCCTGGGTGTACAAAGGAACATTCAAAGCAATAGCCCTTTTCCTAAATTGATAGGTGTACTCTTGGACAGTTTGACCTTTCCCTTGCCTAAACATTTGCCATCCATCATTAACTGCTGCATATGTCCTAGGGATAAAACTGCTTCTTAAGAGCATTAATAAATTCTGCCCAAGTTAAACTAACTCTACCATGTTGTGAAACTTTTGCCTTAGTCTTACTCTCCCACCAGGTTAAAGCTGTACCTCCTAACTGAAGAGTAGCTAATTGGATCCTATCAACATCATCTAATAGGTTTTGGACTCTACAGTAGACTTCTACTTGCTGAATCCAATCATCCAATTTTTTAGCATTAAGTTCACCACAATACTTTGGAAATCAAATTTTACATCCAATTTAATTTTAGGCTTATACCCACTCTTGAAAGGATTAAAAGTAGAATGAGGAGAAGATGGAGAAGAAGGAGAAGAGGGAGGAGAAGAAGAAGAGGTGGATCTGCTGCTTGCCACCATCTCCATGTTGTTTCTTCTTTCTTGTCTTTATCTTCTTGCTTCACTTAACCTCCTTCAATGCTCCTTCCGCTTGTCTTTTCTTGGAAAAAGAATGTCCACCTTTAGCCTTCATCTCGAGGGAATGCTCTTCAAACTCCCTCTGCCACCGATTTCTCCGTGAACCTCCATTCTAGATACATGCATATCTTCGTAAAAGTTCTTCGCTTCCCAATCTCGTGATCAAAGTTCGTAGTTTGCCCTTCGCTCTTCTCAATCCTCGGATCTTGCTTAGCATTCAAGAAAAACAACCGCAATAATAGCTCCACCGAAGCTCTGATACCAACTTGATCTGCATAGGATCTAGACTAAATTACAAAATTTGAATGCTTAATTTTTACAATGATTATTCCAAGTTAATTAGAACAAAATTAACTCATGGAAATAATTACAATAATTAAAATGACAAGGTGATAACAACAGAATGAAAGAATGTGAGAGAAAGAAAGAGAGAGTTGCAAACAGCGTTTGATTATGGAGTTTGCCACAAACGTGACTACGTCTCCGGGTCCGCTCCAATGGAGTACGACCGATCCAATTAATCTCCAAAATCAAGTACAAAGCACCAAGACCATTCCTTCAAGCACTTCAACAACATAACAAAACTCTGATGTACAAGAATGGCTCAAAAATCTCCTTACAACTCTTCTTTCAAAACACCTATCACCAGTTTCTCTAACTTGCAAAATTTGCCCAAGAACACTTTTCAAAATCCCTTAACTCAACTCTCACCCTTACATCCCTTTTTATACAAAAAAATATTCCCAAATTGGTGAAAAACCAATTGATTTGGAAATTTCAACTTAATCCCCTTACATAGTAAATATTTTGGAAAAATCCCCCTTATCAAAACAAATCCCCTAAAAAAAATAATTAAATGGTTTATATGCTCTGTCACATATTACATTCGGGCTTTTCCTGTTTGTATAAGTTACAACTAATCCTTTTAAAAGTATTATTGTTTTACAACTTGGAGGGAATTTATTAAATTAAGGAGTATTTCGTTTCCAAATTTCCACAAAACCATCCAATGCCACTTGTATTTTAAAACCATACAATATACAATGTTGGTTTGAAATTCTCATTTAAAATAGGGGATGAGTTTGGTTATGGGCTATTTACATCTCTTAAAAATAGGGATCAATTTGTTTTCCCTAAAAAAAAGGTAGCCTAAAAAATAGCATGATTTTTTTTTTAAATAATGGTGATCCCCTTTTATAGGGAGGGCCACGTTTTTTTCTTAAGGAAGTGATTTAATTATTAAAATGGAGGGCATGGTTGTTATTAATTTATTTATTATTTTCTTATATATTTTTTCAAATAAAGCCATGTCCAAAAAATTGCCGCCACGTGTAACTTTGGGAAGCCACCATGTGTCACCTCATGATTCATCCATGTCAGCATGATGACGTCATGCTGACATCATCATTGTACCTTCAAGTCAACCTAGTCAACCATGAGCTTTGACCTTCCATATCTTGCACATACGAGCTCCAATTTGCACAGAACGAACACCGTCAGAAAGCTCTTGCTGAGCTCTTCGCATTGATATCAATTTTGACCACTTTTTGTGACATCAAATTTTGACCTTTTTTTCTTGCCTTGGGCCCTAAGTTGACCAATTGTTGACTGGACTTTGACCGGCAATAACTTGGGCTCCGTAGCTCTGTTTGACTCGCTCGCTGTGTTGGGAATCAGACATCGCTCTTTCTAATGGTGTCAACCGAGATTTGGAGACACTTCACTCTACTCAAAAATATCCCCCGCATCAACAATCCAAATAATGTTCCAATAACCTTGCTTAGCCATGGGCTTCGCCGTCAAATTCCACTTAAAATGGCATGGGCATTGACAATACACAAGTCACAGGACTAACACTTCCACGGGGCACAATCGACGTTGGCAACATTGATTGACAAGGCCTAACATTCACAGCTATTTCACAAATTCCCAATCTACAAAGTCTTCTCATACACCCAACCTTCACATCGCAATGATATGTACGCATGCAACAAAGCCCATATGTTGCTTGGCGAAAAAGCGAAGAGAACCGATTGAAAGCAATGTCAGATTCAAACTCTTTAGACACTTAAAGTGCATTTGAACCACTACAAGTATGACACTTTCTTATTTGCTTCACTACTGATATTTATATAGTTTATTTGTTGTAAATTATATCTCTCTTCTTACTTACTATAGGCTCCTAGCATTGTTCACTTAAACTATTCTCTCATTGTTTAGCATCTGCAAACTACTCAACCAAAACTAACTAATAATTTTTAATGAAATTCAACTTCAACATTCTCCTTTCTATTAGTTGTTTTTTACATACTATTTGTTGTAAATTAAATCTCTCTTGTTACTTACTACAAGCTCCTATCATTGCTCGTTTACACTATGTTCTCATTGTCTAACAACTACAAACTACTCAACCAAAGGTAACTAATAATTTTTCATGGATTTCAACTTCAACATTCTCCTTCTATTAGTTGTTTTTCAAATACTAAATATATCTTTTGTTTGTTACAGATACATTGGAGTTCAATGTGACTGTGTTACAATATCGCTATACCATTGTACTCAATTGCAGACATATATATATGTTTATTCTACATTATTTTATTTCATTAACTTCCTCTTTATTTCCATACTATTTTCATTTAAGTTTTTTAATATGTTGTTTTAATATATTACATACATATTAAATTAATTCAACCAACATACAATAAATAAAATATATCCATTCAATTAATCGACGTAACCCATTGCACACCACACGTGCAATCGCTAGTTCTATTAACGTAAATATATATTGTAGTATAACTTTAGGCACTCATTAATGTATGTATCATTATAACGGACATGCAATAATCATATGTTTTGGTCCCTATTTTTATGTTGCTTTCATTACATTTGAATGTTTTGTAAAGACGTTAAACTAACTGCTTTTCTCTTGACATCTTTATTGGGGTCCACTGAATAATTTTTTATAAGTGTTATTTAATTTAGGATTAAAAGT
>VDFB02391882.1:0-23085 GCA_007258455.2 Sequoia sempervirens | reverse complement strand
GTTTTAAAAAAAATAAACCTAGTAGTTTAGAAACTACATTCAATTTCCCACAGAATCTATTCTTACATGTTTTTGAAATAATATAGATAACTTATTCAAATTTTTACGTCAAGTTACCTAACTCTAATTGTTCTGAATTTTCATTGCCACTTAAGGGCCTGTTTGGCCCATCATGATCCTGCACATACCCAGATATGAAACTATAATTACTTGTTTGCAACCAGAATTTGAAAACATAAACATTAACTCAGAAATTCATAATTTAATTTTTTAAATCCCTAACAGAAGGCCCATTCGCCCATGGGTGAATGAGTCCCTAATCAGACCTATTCTAAATTTTTGAGCACTAAAAACTCTCTGTCTGAATTTTATGTTTCGACATTCAACTTTTAGTTTTAGTTTCTAGAATTTATATTTTTTGCAATCATTTACAATAAGGTTAATTGATCAATTCAAGTGCAAAATCAAAATTGGACTTAAAAGACATCATTTTTAGGTTTTTGCATAGTATAATCAAAAAATTATCTTGTTTAAAATTTGGAAATTGCTCTATTTTTACATACTTGCATTGCATTTCCTATTGTTAATTATTCCTTTCCTATTATCTATTTTGGGTGCACCTTAGGTTTTGTGAAACTTGTATGAGCTTCACAAACCGGTTTCCTATTACCAATACTGTCATGAGATGTAGTTTGAGACTCATATCATCTCATGATACATCACTCACCATGGATCTTGGGTTTTCCAACTCTTTCACTCATAGTGTTGATACTAGTCAACCCACTATGGACCATACCTTTGACACTTCATTTTTTATGACCTCCTTACCAATAAACAATGTTACTAATGTTGAATCAATAGTCACTAATGCCCCTCAAGCCTAAGAAAAATGGATGAAGAATTAGACAAATTGCAAAACTTTGTGAGTTCTAAATACATTGTTGGTGCTACGATTCTTGTCATATATAACATGAGGAGAATGATTGATAATGAACTATGAATATAAGTTATGTGTAGCCTATCTCATATAATTGATAAACATGTCCCTACAATGACTAGTTGTGCTCTAACTTTGGGGTATACTCAAATTCAAGGTGGAAATCCAATTCCTCCTTCCACAACCATGATCTCTATTCTGACATACACTAATCCAATTGCTACTGCAATCATACAACCCACTAGCAATGTCAATACTACCTTAGGTGTTTCCATTGGGAATCCCAGTAGCTTTGTGCATTCAAATCTCATATCTCCTAACCCATCTCCCCTCACAAACCTACAATTCACTTGTCCTCTAGACACATATACACCTTCACCCTATTCACCTCCATTTCACAACACAGAAAATGATCTCATCCTTAACCAACTCTTGCAAAGTGTGTAATCCCTCCAACAAAAAATTGCTACATTGAATCAAAATCAAAATGGCCAACCTTCATAGTATGTCAAAAGAAGCCCATTCTCCTTGGAGATATTGAGAACACAAATGCCACAAGGCATAGAGATTCCTAGATTTGAGAAATATGGTGGGAAAGGAGATCCAGTTAGCCATGTTTTTGCATACACAACATTATGTAGTGATTTTATTTTTTAAGATAAACTCTTGGCTAAACTCTTCCCTATATCCTTGAAAGACACTACCTTGGAATGGTTTTGTTCCTTACTGAATAAATCAATATGTTCATTTAATGAACTTATTGATGCCTTCCTTAATCATTTCCAAGTGCACATGGGTCCTAAGATGACCTTAGCAAATTTAATAAAATGTAAGCTGCAAAAGGATGATGAAAAGGTCATTGACTTTATCTCTTGTCATTAATTGCTTTACTCACAAATCAACATTAGGATTCTCGATCCTAATCTTCAATGAATGTTCATTGAAAATTTGCAAAATAAACTTCAAGATAAGATTAGGATGATGAAATTTCCCTCCTTCACACAATTATGTAGAACCCTTCGTGATTACCAAAATTTGGTTTGTAGTCGTGATGTGAAACCCAACATTGAACAGAGAAATCAACTTTTAACTCTCAAATACTTTTGGATCACCAATTAGAAAGAAATTACACCCATGTCTATCTAATATTAGTAGGTTCCATGCTTCATATGATATTAAATTAAACCCTTGTAATCTTGCAGAACAATAAGTATCATGAAGTAATAGAATTTATTGGAACATTTGAATTAAAAAGATTAAAAATCTGCATTAAAGCTTAACAGTCATTAGAATATGAAGCACACAATTTAAATTAATTCGTAGATATGATGAAGCAACAAATTTACTATTAAATATCCAAATAGAATCCTAGTACCTTCCCAAATAAAGAGTGCTTACAAACCTTTAGATAAAAGAGGAGATTGTACTTCATCTTATTGCTCAAATAACTATAAGGAATACCATTTATCTTAGGGGTTTATATTGTAATGGCTCTTGCCTCTCAGTTTCAATTATTGCTACATTATATGATACTTCTGAGATTTTCTTCCATTTTTTTATGAAACAATTTCTTGTCAATTTAAAAAGGCATAGTTTTGTTTCTCTTTCTGCATTATCCTGATGATGGATCATGGAGTTTGATCTGAAACATCAATGGTAAAAGCTACACAATTTTAAGCCAGAAATCTCAGCAAGGCATAGCTTTTATTATTTCAACAATTCTACGTCAATCACAGAATCCCAAAAAGAAGGTTACTTCAACATACAACAAAAGTAGCGAGTGAATAGCTAGGTTATGTTAAATTGATCTTCACAAAATGAAGGTAGGTCTCCACAAACTTTAAAACGGTCTAGAAAATGTAAGATTTGAAGTTTCCAAAGTTTGTTAAATAATAAGGCTTCTAGATGTAAATTGTTACAATAAAATTTATAACTTCAAACATGTTTCAAACCATGCTTCAACATGTTTATGGCTTCTAATTAGATGGAAAAGGGTACAAATCATTTTGGTGAAATAACATATGGACTATATTTCAAGTGTTAAGTTGATAGCACAAAAGATTGATCCATATTTAAGGGAATATGGTTTAAGATAACAAATCATTCTAATATTGCTTAAAGAAATTTGGAAAGAAAAATTCTAATAAGGTCATCCAATAAGAGTAGAGCTTGGCAATGGAATTAGAAAGCAAAATATAAGTCCTGGGTCAACAAATCCTTGATAGAAACTCATCAGGAGCTACAAGAACAAAAAATAAAACCATTGATTGAAACCATGGCAAGCGACTCACCTCATGATACTACACAAACTTTTCCATGCTCTTCATAATTCCGATGGGAAAAAATAGATTTCATTCCTATAAATTCCAAAAAAAGCCATTGATTAAACCATGGCTTTGATGAACTGAAGATTTGCAAATTAAAAAATGGTGCCAACTTTATTGGATCTTGACAAAATTGTTAGCAACAAAGATGTAATTTATCCTACAATAAGCCATTAGGACAAATTAGAAGCACATACCAAATAAATTTGATTTGGACCTGCTCAAATGTAATTAATTAGAAAAGAACCATTATTATATCAATTAATCAGAGTCCAGAAATAAGCGGATGAAACTGTAAGAGAGCAATCTCAAGAGACACATAAAAAGTAGAATCTTAAAAAATTTACCTTTTGTACCCAAGAATGACTCCTCGTACATGGAGCCTAGAAAAAGACATTTGCCAAAGAATTAGCATCTAGATAAATTACCAGCATGTTTAATTCAAAATTTGAGTAGCTATTGTGAAAACATAAAATAAACATTGCATCTTGTAGCTACAACTTATTTACCTATTAATTAAGTCAAGCTCAAGCAAGGTTGTCATGTCAGCTCTGAATCGAACAATCCTCTGAATGAGAATCTTGCTTTGATGGATGCGTCGAGCCTTGGAGATAATACAAGACATGTACACAATATAATTACATTATGCCAAATTGGAATAATGTTCTATAGCTATATACATGTGTACAAATTATATACACCTAAGTACATGATTTAAAAACATAAAACTCACATGTCCACTAGCATTAGTCACATCATGTAAATCATTCCTATGTACATGCTACATCCTCACACTAGGTGTAACATGGGATAACTCCCTCTACTATATATATATATATATATATATATATATATATATATATAACATAAATGTGTACATTAGTACTATCTACCATTTAAGTAAAACAAGTAATTTAAAATTTAAACAAGTTTAAATTGTGCATGTGTGTACATACATATATACCTCTGTATCAGGTGGTGCAGGATCCGCTACAATGATCCTATCTGTCAACTTGGTTGTATCATGGATCTCCCTGGCTCGCTCCAATATTGACGAGTGTAGTGTACTAACCAGGTGAGATGGCATCGATGACATATCTCCACGTAGCAGCATATCCACATAACTTGACAATCCCATCATCTGCAACTGATCCTCAATTGCATCTAGGCCCTGAGATGCATGATGTTGAACACTCGCAAAATGACCAGTAAGTGTATCCTCCTCTCCAACAACCAAATGATTTGATCCATAGGTGGATCTGTAGGATTTGCAAAGCTACCAATTTGATGTGAATATGGTGAAGGACTTGTAGCTTGGTTGGATCCTGGATGTGAATGCAAAGCTCTACCCACATGTCCTCTAACCTCATGTATTGGGATCCCAAGCTCTGTCACAATGAAAGCATATGCCTCGAATAGGTCGTCTGACAAATGAGTTGTCCTCTGAAGCATTTACTCTCCTATAAGACCATATATGTTTAATGGTGAAAGGACACCTGCCATACCACAAGGATCAGTAGCATGATCCAATGATCTAGATCATGTAGAACGACTCATCAAATATCTACCCACATGATCAGTAGATATCATAGATGCAACAACAGCTATATCACCAACACTATCAATTGCTTCCCTTTGAGAAGCAATGATAAACTAATTTGCAGTAGGAAAGAGGGTTGGGGAGATAACAAGCGATCTCTCCCCAACCATATCCCGATAAATTGGAGGCAGTCGATTTTCTCAACAAAAAGCATCCCTATCAGCTATTTTATCACGCCCTTGACCATAATATTTTAGTAGGTCTAAATAGTTGACATTAAGGCCCAAATGAACCTCAACATACAATTGTTGTGCAAAGTATAAAGGAATTTGGTCGTTATTTGGATATTGACCAAATGTTGCAAGAAAGCTAGGTATATCAAAGGGGTCATCTGAGGATCAACACATCGAGTCACCCGATATCCTTAATGTTGGATCTACCAATGTAAAATGGAAAACATTGTCTTTTGACAATTTCTTTTGGGACTTGCAGTTGAACATCTGCAAGAGAAACCTCACCACTAATCTCTTGATGCATTTGAGCAAGAATAACTACTATATTTTCAGCAGACAAAACACGTTTGTACTCAAATACATCCATCTAATCTTCTCTAAGCTATGTATAATGGACACGCATGTATCCTTGTAAAGCCCTGTGGTGGTGGGCTCAAGTAGAATATGGCAAAATTTATGGATCTCATCATTTGTATTGGTAAATATACCACTAGGTGGTGGTTCTTGAGCTACCATATCAGTCCCTGATTTGTCCAAAAAACAAATTAGTTTAAACATCCTAATGTTTAAATTTAAGTGAACAAAAATAAATAGACTTGCTCTTTCCCGTGACAAAAAAAAAATAGAAATAAAATGACAAACAAGAGGGAAGAGATATTGTCGATTGAGCAATTGGTATTGTCTAGTAGGGATGAAATGCCATGTAGAGGTGTAGTTGGCAGCAAGTGTTTTAAGTAATACTCATTATAATTTTAACAATTTTGTAACTTTACAATGAACTCCTATTTTAAAAATCTTCTACTGCATTTTTGGGTTCCTGCTTTCTTTTTTATAATTTCTTGAGAAATTGAAAATATCTTTATCTTTTGATATTGCCAAGAAATTCCCAAGTTTTTAATTCTATCAAATATTCTAATGGCTATAGCTGTATGCATCTCTCGGGTGAATAGATCTTTTGAATATCATAGATGATATTTATGCTGCTATATTCAGTTGTTGTATTCATAGTGTTTTAATTGATTAGAGTTTTTAATATGAAATATTCGAATGGTTGTAGCTATTAGCGTTAGTTAACAGTTTTAGCTTGAGTCAATCATCAGTTACTAGAATTAAACCTAAATTGACTAGAGTATACATCTCTTTTTATCTTGGAATAAAAATGCATCACCACATATCATACATCATAAATCAACATGATTGCAAAAGATAGCAAATGGAACAGACAGTAGCTGAATTTCAATTGTAGACACTAAAAATTGTCCTAAGTCCGCGAGCATCATTTTTCTTGGTCGTTGTCCTTCGATAATTGAATAACTTTAATTATTCAATTAGGTTTGACCGTATTCCCCTATTAATTAAATATTTTTTAATTATTTAATTAATTCACCCTCTCATATTTATTCTATCTTGATCAATTAAAATTATTTAATTGTGTCGCTAATATATCCCTTTCTTCAATAATTAAATAAATCATTTTTTATTTAATTATTTATCTTTCATCTATAGTCAAATAATAATAATAATCATTATTTGACCTTTTATTCTTCTATAATTAAATAATTGTCAAAATTATTTAATTGTGTTTCATTCCTCTTTTTTGGATAAATAATTCAAATTAATTATCCATGTCTAATTTCCATCTCTCTATTTAATTAAATTGATAAATTTAATTAAATGCTCCTCTTTTCATTTTCTCTAAATAAATAATTTTGCCACTTGTCATTTTCCTCCATTTTGAATAAATTATTTAAAATAAATTATTTATGCACCTCCACTTGGTCAAAGATGCTCTATCATAATCCCTTGTCATAACATTCATTTCTGTCATAGCCTGCATGTCTTGCATGTCTATCATAGCTGTCAGGCGTCATAGCCGCCAACATCATAGATTTTCCATGCACAACATATTCTTGGTGCATCAATTCTGGACTGTTGATCTTGGCATCTTTTCTGAGACTTAATCTAAACCATCTATTTCGTAACATCCCTCTCATGCATTCTCATCCATTGATCTTGGCATCTTTTCTGAGATTTAATCTAAACCATCTATTTCGTAACATCCCTCTCATGCATTCTCATCCATTGATCTTGCAATTTTTCTAGAAGATTAATCTTAACCGTCAATTTGAATGGTTGTCTATAAAAACAACCTTCCTTCTCCATTTTTAGCTTAACAACTAATTATCTCCAACTTTCATGCTACCATTTGCAGGTTTTGCACAAGTGTTTCAACAAATCTGAGGGAAAAGTTGCATAACAAGAAGGAGAGCAAGAGAAAGAATCAACCATAATGGGGAGCGATTTCTTTTATGTTTTGCATTTTTGATTCTCTCCATTATTTGTTTTCTCTTGTTTGGATGAGGTTTTATAGCTTAGTAGTGTTGGTTTTCACTTTATCTATGCTATTTGATTTCTAACCCCATCTCACATCAATAATTATGGTTAATGCATGTCCAGTTGGAAGCTGCATAGGAAAATAGAGTTAAACATAAATTGACTAGAGTACACATCTCTTTTTATTTTCGGATAAAACATCTTCACCAAATACCATACTTCATCAATCAATTTGATTGCAAAAGATAACAAAGGGAACAGACAGTTAAATACATACTAGAACCTTTGTAAAGGCAAGCTGAATAAAGATTGATTATAGGAAGGGTACATGAAAAGCAGGAAATTTAGCAGACATGTCATAAGGAACAAGATATAAGATCATAAATACTCATAAGAGCTTAGATTTGCTGAATCTTTAAAAGAAGCCTCCCTACTCTTGTGCATTGCAAAGAACTTAATAGTTGCATTGATAACTAATAAGAAGTCATAAGGAAGGGTGGGTCATAAAAAACATAAGCAGACACCACAAGCCTTTAGTAGGACTTCTAAGGTATGCTAATGAAAACAAGATGGGAAGGTGATTAAAACTCTTAAGACAGAATTGTGAATCTTGAAAAAGTGATAGAAGAGTACAAGTTCAGAGCTCCCAAATCTAAGTAGCATCAAAAGAAGAATATGTAGCAAAAGAGAATCCTAATCATCCTGATAGATTCCAAAAGTGCTTGCTTCTGAATTCAAGACAGTGTGTGGGAACATACAGCCATTTGGAAATTACAGCATAAAGAATGTTTGAAGTGTCAAAGTTGAGAGTTTATGAAGCCCATGCATGGAAAATAGTAATAGATGTCCAAGGAGAAGGACCATTAGAACATTAAGCAAGACAAGGGTGCACTTAATAGCTTAAAGAATGTCATAGAGTATATGTAAGAATAATTGTGGATGCCCAGTAGATGATCAACTTGCAAACCAAAAGCAACCCAATGTTTGGAACACAGAGAATGACACCATATAAAGCATAAATGGAAACGGGATGAACAAAAGAACTACAAGCAGGCAATTATTTAGAGTTCATCTCTCAGGATCTAACAGAAAATAGGATAGATTGTGAGCACTGACACCCCACACTTGGAAAATTCAATAATTTGAAATAGACTGTCACATAAACTGAAAGAGAAAACAAAGCACATATGTGTTGCTAGAACAAAAGTGCAGAGGCTTCCTTTGGGCCATAACCCTGTAAGCTCGCCATTGCCCCAAGCAAGATTGCACTTGGTGTAGTGTATTGCAAAAGAAGTAAAAAGATAAACATCTTATCTCCGCTAACAATGATATTCAACTTCCCAGCCAACGTCACCACACCAATACCAACAATTGGAAGAAGCACAAGCCTAGTGAAAATAATACCAATTGTAGTCCTGATTCCAAGCTCTGACATGTGCAACCCATTATAGACCAAAATGACAGCAATCCATTGTGCAAAGGAAACATAAGCAACTCCTGTCGTATTACATTGTTTCCTAAATGGGTGGTATTACTATGACTGATATATCCAATTATGGAAATTGGAAGGTTCCCTATGTTTCCAAACCCTATCACTAAAACAGTGAACCTAAAAAACTGAGGAGGTTGCATGCATATCAGAGCTACCAAGTACCCCAAAATGCACGCTATTATTGTGCTAATAATAACATTAACTGGGATAAACCACCATTCTCTCATATTCTCCAAGGTGACTGATCTCCCCAGCTCCGTGAAGATCAAGCAGAGGAGAAACAGGGCAAACAGAAGCTTCCTTAGAAGTTTAAAGGTCTCTCTGGGGATAAATTTCATTTTAGGATGTGCAAGGACTAGTCCTATGCTACTCAGGCATAAAATTTTCAACAAGGGAACTACTGAGCTCATTAAACTGTCCGGGTGACCAGCAATTTCTTCACCTACAAATAGCATATAAAAATCCATAACTACTGTTATAGATCTGGTTTTGGTTTTCCAATATACCCAAAATTGTATTTATAAATAATCAAATTATATATAATGATAAAATAGAATTTGCCATCATTATATATACAAAATATTTCCTTTAAGTGCCTTTCATCATTATATATAATTTGATTGCATTCAATAATCTACCATCAGAAAAAATAGAAAAAATATTATCATGTGCTTCTTTTAAATTGAACAGTAGCTATATTAACAATGGTATAACTGGACTAAAATATGGAAAGGACCTAATAAAGGACTATTTTAATTATACACAAAAAAGAATAGCATGCACGAAACTCTGATCCAGCAAGTCTTACTAACATTGACATCTAATATTAAAAATCTCAAGAATTCGATTAGCAAGGTGGGATCATCAAACTTCCCTCCTTTTAAAATAAAAGATTGAGGTTCACTTTATGTAACAGTAAAAAGTACAAACTCCATTCTATATACTTTTGAAGAAAAAGAAACGTTTCAGTGGAGCAAGAATTTGTTTGATTTACTTATATAGCATAATAAACAATGTGTATCAGTCGCCTTCTTTGTAATTCTGAGAATATATAATTGGCTTTCATATAGCCTATACTACTTAGATATAGCATAATTCAAGTTCCAAAAAAAGAATGGATGTGGAACCCAACAAAATCTCGATTTCAAAGCTTTATTTAAACCCTTGCAAAATCAAACCCTAAAAACAGAGGGATGACACAAGTCAATGTGCCCATGAACCAATAATAAGAATCTGAAAACATTGAAGTTTTAGGGCTAGTGATTCTTGAATTCGAGACAAGATTATTGCAGACTTTTGAAGGAAAATATTGTTTGTGAGTTAAAATTGTTTCCATGCACCTTCTTGTGTAGTCAACCAACTGCTTGTTTGCCTTCCTTTGTCTCACTTTCACCTGAAGCTGTTGTTGATGACAACGACCTCGGCTGTTGTTGATGACAATGATCTCGGCTGTCACTCTGACAATCACCTCGTGGCTGTTTGTGAAATATCTTCAGCCAACCTCTTTGCTAAACCTCTTCGCTAACTTTGGAGGGAAAAATCAAGGGTTCGAACGAAAGGAACTTCGAACAAAGCACCCAAGAAAGCCTTTTCAAGAGGCCTGTAATTAACAACAATGGACTACCTTAATAGCAATGGATATTGGAGGGTTTACCAACGAATTCAGTGCTATCTTTTTTACAGCATTATCTCCCCTTCTGAAATTTGCATGCTATATTTCATTAGCAAAAGGCCTTAGTGCTATAGGCACAAACTGTTCAAAGAAAAAACAACCATGCTTCATTTAATGTGAGAATTTGATACATCAAATATGCCAAGAATGTTACACTGCATTACGAATTTAAAGTATTTCTCAAAATAACAATTATCCCCTCATCTCTTGAGAGGTTCAGTCAAATTAGTTGGATGCCTCAAGAATAGGCATTTCAATCAACTGACAATATTTTGAATGAGAATTTATGCAGATTTGCATGTAATAGAAGGTGCTCGCATGCTCATCAACATAGCATTAATGTCCTTCCAACTGGGAAAACTTTATAATAAGTGTCTTTGATATTAAAACAATCCAAATTACACTGACATTTTTTACATTGACAGAAGACTAGCACTTGGAATATTGGTCTTCAATTCTAATAATCAATTAAGATTCAAAAAAATAGATTCTTTCCAACTCCCCACTTTTAGAGTGACTTTTTATCAAGGAAATTTGTCATGTAATTGCCCCACTAAGTGTTTGTAAAACTGAATAAATCTCCTCTCTTAATTTCTTATTGTTTCTTACATTCTGTCTAAGGGACAAATAGAAAGCATGACAATGTGCACTATCTGTTGTTAGCAGCAGTTTCTGTTCAAGGGTTTCCAAATATATCAAAACAAGTGCTCCCAAACATGGATTCCTCAGAGTGCTCTAATCCACATAGCAAATCACAAGCTATTAGATGCTTCTATTTGAAAATCAAGAGCTCATAAAACAAAAGCAGCATTTCAGAAAAGATTCTTAAGTGGTTTTTTTTCTTTTCCTTTTCCTCCCTGTTTTGATTACCTTCATTCAGGTTGAATGAGAAAAGCATTGAGTCCCCTAGTAAAGCAAGAGCTTGCTAATCTAAACAAAGATCCAGATAAGAGGCGAACATCTATGAATGTTCTCAAAACATATGTGGAGCTTCTAGACACAAAAACTATCCCTCTATTCTTAGATGAAGTATCAGACTTCGAATAAAGTAAGGCTTCTCGCCAGCATGCCATATCCCTCTATGAAGTACTTTCCAGAACGCATGGTAAAAATATTCTTCCTCGCATTGGAAAAATAATGGGCACAGTTGTTAAGGCACTATCCTCAAGTGCCGGGTCATTGCCTCTACAACAAGCTTGTGCAAGGGTTATTCTATCCATAGCCAGATATGCCATTGATCCTCTTAGCACAGACACCCAGTGTGAAGATATTACAAGGGGTCTATGTAGTCCCTTGCTTAATGTACTCATGGGTAAAGGACAGCCATTGGGAGCTGGTGCGGCATTGTGTTTGCAAGCCCTTGTAGAGTCAGATAGTTGGAAATTTGCTTCAACTGGTACTATGAATGAGTTTTGTACCAAAGTAACAGGCGCGCTACAGGAGAAAGAAATACAAGCAGCTGCGCTAGTCAAATTGAATAACCAGATTCTTGAAGCATATGGGAGGGCTTTGATTAAAGCAGGGATTAAGATATTGGAAGATGGAGTCAGCAATGAGAGCTGGCAGCAGTGTGTGGATGCACTTCAGATGATTAACGGTCTGTTGAAATCTGTGGACATTGGCATTTTGGGTTATGAGCTTCGTAATATAGTTGATTATTTGGATAAATGTTGTTTGGACAAAGTGCTGTATGTCAGGGATGCAGTTGCTGAAACCCTTCAAACTGCAAAGGCAAAAGTTTCTGATAAGGGCTTAACTGATCTTATCTCCTGTCAAAAAGTAAGAATGCCATCATTCAAGTTATCTCCAAGTAACAAATTCCAAAGAAAACTATGGTATGAAACTGATCCTTCATGTGGTTCCTCCAAGACTCCTACGTATGGATCCCAGGAATCATATGTTGTCTCCTACGCCCCTTCTTCAGCTTCTTTTGAAGGTTCTATAGATAATGAATTGTGCTCTTCTCCTTCCATGCAGTCATATGCAGGTCAGCAAGATTGCAAAATATCAGAGTTACGGTGTAAACAAAGTGTGGAAACAAATGGAGTTTGAGAATGGGGGTGTTGACATTTCACTAAAGGATAGTATACTATCTATGAATTCAAGAGAATGTGATGCTCAGTATGGCAGAAATGGAGAGTCTAAACAAATTTGGTCACATATTAATTTTCAGCACCACCATGAAGACAACCTCAAGGATTCAGGGAGTAATAGGTCAAATGATTTTCATGGATTTGAATAGTATGACACTGTAAGTGAAGATGTATTTGCAAATAAAAGCTGGAATCCAACCACGGTTTGTGATGCAGATACAATTCAAAGGGAGCATGACCAAAAAGTGGCAGAGGAAGATGTACCAACTCAAAAGAGTTATTTTCTTAGAACCTCTATTTTCTTCTGGAGGGCAACCCAATCCTTTAGAGCACACTGTCACTCATCAGGTGTCAAGTTTCCCATTGACAGTTGAGGACTTCCATATTTTTGCTACACCAAAGAAAATCATCAGGTCTTTGCAGCAATCTTCTCCTGACACTGCACATGTGAAAATGCAGGATATGAATGAACATAAAGATGATGAGTTTGAGACTTCAAGTGAGTCCAGATGGCCTGAAATGGATGATCTGGTTTGCAACAGTAATGATCATGTCCTAAGCAACCTGGAAGGAGGAGGTGCTAATTTTACTCCAAAGTCTGGGGGATTGCTTCCCTATTTTGAAAGTGTAGGTGATAGGGTTTCCAATGGAAACAATGCTATAGATGGAAGCACAGAGGGAGGCAGTTCTCTGTGGTCATCAAGTAGTCATGGGGGCAATTTTTTATCGTCATTTTTTTCTATTTCTCTTCATGTTGATGAGAAGAAAGAGCTCAAGTTAAAAGACACTAAGCCAATGAATGATCTTAAACGATACAGTGATGCAAATCCATAGAAGAGATACTAACCTGTTATCAGTTTTTAAGTGGGTAGCAGGTTCAATATTTACCTGCCAAAGCAGAAAGGGTGGGTGGAAACTGCATCAGATGGAAGAAAGCAAAGAGCTATATGCAGCTTAATTTAAGAGGATTCTTCATTCTTGGCATACTGGTTTTTCCTGCAGCTCTAATGGCTACTAAGTCCTTCAACATGCAAGAAGAATTCCAACTCTTGGTTCCTACCTAGAAAGGCTGCAATATGTTTCCAGGCCATGGAATATGCTATAACAATGTAGCCTGTGTCTTAGGGATATGGAAAATTGATTTCTCTGCTATTATCTGGTTCATTATATAAAGTAGAGAAAAATATTGGGTAGCTCATGCCTTGAACAAAGTTAACACTATTTTGAGTCTGCTATTTACTTTGTCAATTTATTTCTTGCTGAAAGTGTTCTCATTTCTTGTGAGATCAATAGAAATGCTACTTTATATGGTTGCAATCTCAATAGTACAATTGGTTCATGAGTTTTTCTTACATAGAGCTGAGAATGTTCACCCTTGAATCACAATGCTTTAAGAATACAGACTAAACTTCTCATTACGTAGAAATTCTTATTTTCTTTGTTATAACTTATATGCTATTGATGTAGATTATGGTTCAAGCAGGTAAGCTTTCCATCTATGTTGAATCAGTGCAAGGTTTGGCATTGCCCTCTGCATACAAGTAAGAGTTGCATTTCCAGCAGCTAAATACAAAAATGAAATTTCTACTGTTAAATACGAAAGATGGTAAAAAAATACTGTCTATTTTATTAAAAATCTCTGTTTCAGAACTCTGTTGTTTAAGAACATTGAAAACATAATATTGTTTAGGCAGCTGTTCTTAAAGCTTTTCAAGCCCTGTCTTTGGATAAAAAAAAAAAAAAGTGTTTGTAAAACTATACACTTTGAAATCACGAATGAGTTACTGTGAATAATAGAATGAGTTACTGATTTGTAGGGTGCCACGCAATCAAAGAGGGTTTCAATATTTGTTGATTTTTGTATGCTCAACTATTTAATCCTAAAATAGAATGCAAGAAAGCTAGCCCTTGCAGATGCAAAATTTTGGGGGACATTGTAGATCCTTGCAAATTTTGATAGTCAAGTATGTTGGTTATAAAGACAAAATTTGTTCACCAGAGAACACCAGACAAACCACAAAACATTGAGGCACTAATAGAGAGATTGAATGCCATTGCATATAAAGTTTAATAAGTTGAAATTTATCAATCCTATAGCTTTTTGGTTTACTCTTGTTAGGAAGTCAAAAAATAAGGCACATGGATGAATTGCACAGTTTCTAAATAGCAATGCACAGTTAAGTAGCATCTCTATTATCCAGGGTTACCCGGGGTGCGTCCAAATCCTCCGGTTCCCTCTGTCCGGGTCCTGGACGCCCCTGCACAAGGGGCAGATCCACCCCCCCCAGTGTGATGTGGGCGGGGGGCGGCTCTCATCTGGGGCAGAGGGGCGGAGGGCAGCGGGGAAGGGGACGGCTGAGCCGTCCCTCGACTGTCCCAGGGACGGTCGGCCGTCCCCCGCGTTTTAAAGCGCCCAAACTCAAAAAAAAAAGCAAAAGATTTAAAAAGAACGCCCTACCTATGTGGCATGTGTGGACCCTACCATGTTTTACTCTCTTATGAATGAAAGGAGGCCTCTAAAAGTTCATTATTTTCATTTTGTTTGTGTAGGGAGCCAAGGGTTTGAGAAGAAAAAAATTGCAGCCATTGAAGGAGAAGGAGCAGCTGTTTGAAGGAGGAGAGGAGGTTGAAAGAGTGTTGTTGGGAGTGCAAATCCATCAAAAAGGTATGCATTTTCTTTCACTATTCTTATTTTTTCATTTTTTTGCAAACTATGAAGTATTCATAGTCTGATTTTTTTTATTTTTTTCATTTTCAGTCAACACTTGCATTCTAAAAACAAAAAACATGAGCAACAATGAGGGTGGGAGTGATAGTGAAGTTGAAATGCAAGTTAGAAGGCAAACTAGAGAGCAAATAACCCCTACCCAACACCATCATTCATCAACCAATACCAAAACTATGAAGGACTATGCAAAACACCCAATAGACAAGAAAAAACCATTCCTTCAATTTGTGACAGCCATGGGTGAAAGACAAAAATTTAGGGGGGAGTAGGGTTTGGTTGTGCCATGTTTATGAAAAGGAGTTTAGGGGCAGCTACACTAGAGTTAGGTCTCATTTTTTGGGTGAGGTGGGCCATGGAGTTAGAACGTGTCTTGCATTGACAGATGCACTATTTATAGAGTGCCAAACAATTCAAATGGAGTGTGATGGTGGGGTTCAAACTGGGTCTCCTTCTTTCCCAAGTTCACAATCATCTATGCCTACTCATACTCCTAGTCCTTCCACAGTTGGTAGTAGTGTTATCTTAAGAGGAAAGAGGAAGGTGATTGGTGGTGATAAGGGAGCCTCAGTTGAGTCCATGTTTCAAAACCAAGCACGAGAAACCTGTGAATCCTCCATTGCCAAATTCTTTTTTTCCCATGCCATTCCATTTCATGTGGCCCGTTCCTCTTATTTCAAACAAATGGTGAAAGACTTAGTCACTGTTGGTCCTTCATTTGTACCCCCTGGAGATCATAAGCTACGCACCACCCTCCTAGACAAAGGGTACTCCAAAGTTAATGTGTTAATGGAGGAGATGAGGCAAACATGGATGAGGACGGGGTGCTCTATAGTGATGGATGGGTGGACTGATTGTAGACGTCGGCCACTCATCAATGTCATAGTCACATGCTCTGCTGGTTCTTATTTTCTTAGAGCCGTAGATTGTTCAAGGAGACGTAAGGATGCTGATTTCCAATTTTCCATTTTGAGAGATGCCTTAGAGGAGGTTGGGGCTGCAAATGTGGTGCAGGTGATCACCGATTCAACACGTGTGTGCAAATCGGCTGGGTTGATGGTGGAGGGTACTTACAGGCACATATTTTGGACCCCATGTTGTGTTCATGCATTGAACAATGCATTGAAAGACATAGGGAAGATGGATTGGGTGAAGAAAACGGTGGCAGAAGCTAGAGAAATTCAAATGTTCATTTGCAACCACCACACCTCACTTGCTCTTTTCAGGACATTTTCAAAGGAGTTTCTCAAACCTGTTGATACAAGGTATGCCATTTACTTCATTTTGTTTCACTTTCAATTTGTATTCATAATCTGATTTTGTTTTAAATTTTTATTTTTTAATGAATCATTGAATTAATGCATGTAGATATGCCACCTACTTCATCCTATTGGAGAGGATGCTTGAGGTGCATGAGCCTCTACAACTAATGATGGTCAATGCTAAGTGGACTAGATGGCCTAATGCAAGTTCTACTCAGGGAAAGAGCATCAAACAAAAGATCCTCGATGATGATTGGTGGGCCAATGTGAGGTAAGACATATTAGATGGCTGATTTTCATATTAAATTTCTGATTTTAATATTTTAATTTTATTGTCCAATGTTCCAACTTTTGAAGTTTCTAACATGTCAAATAACTTGTCAACTAATTATTTTGAACCTTTTGTTTGCATTTTGCAGATATATTTGCTCCTTTATCTCGCCCATTGTAGATGTCATTAGATATGCTGATACAGACTCTCCTAGTCTTGGAGAGATATATGAGACATTTGACACTATGCTTGGGAAGATCAGGCAAGTTATTTTGGCAAAGGACCCCACTTTGGATTTATATGAGCAACACATTAGGCCCATTGTGACGCGGAGGTGGAATACAATGAACACCCCGCTTCATATGGCTGCCTTTGCTCTAAATCCAAAATGGTATGCACCAAGGGATGGTAGGGTGCCTCCATGTGATGATCCTGAGGTTTTAGATGGGTTCACACGGGCCATTGAAAAGATTTATCCAGCCGAGCAAGCTTCAATACTTCGGTCACAATTTCTAGACTTTGCTAATCTTAATGGCCCAAACTTGAGCAAACCACAGGCGAGGTTGGATAGAGCTATATTAGCTCAAGGGAACCCTATTGGATGGTGGACCTATCATGGGAGAGATACACCGCAGTTGAAGATACTTGCCACTCGCCTTCTTGCACAGGTTGCTAGTTCCTCTGCTGCAGAGAGGAATTGGTCCACATATGGCTTTATCCACTTTGTCAAGAGGAATAGACTTACCTCTAGACGAGCAGAGAAGCTAGTGGCGTTCATAGTGCTCTTTGGCTTCAGGATCGACAGACTCCAGAGTATCGACAGACTCCAGCTCTACGGTGGGATATTGATCCCGAGGACGCGGCTCAGATAGATGAGGAGGAGACAGCTGAGGGCTTGGTTGGGGTCCCATTGGCTGAGGAGGAGCATTACGGTGGCAGTGACTCAGAGGATGACTCTGATTTTGATGCAGTTATGAGAGATGATTAGGGGCAGCAGTGCTCTTTGTTTATTTTGTAAATTTGTATTAATTATTGACATACGATATTGTATTTTGATTTTCATAGCAAACTAAAACTTTAAAACTATATGGCAGCAATGTAGCCTTTGGGAATTTTGATATAAGTTTATAAATTATAATTTGGAGGTTGTTTCATGATTTGTGTAACTGTATATTAATTTTGAATGCGTATTGACTATTGACTCTATTGAGTATTGGCATAATGTTGAACACAAATGTTATATGTTAATGTTCTATAATGTGTATTATGCATGCCTTATTCATGTTATCTATTGAATATTTAAAATTTCCAAGGGTACATGGGGACGCGTCCCCTAGGTATTTTCCCCCCGTCCCCGTCCCGGTGCCGTTTCGGGGACAGGAAACGCGTAGGGGACGGCTGTTAGCCGTCCCCCAAAAGTCCCCGAAATTCGGGGACGTCCCCGATTGCCAGAAACGTCCCCGAATGGAAAGGGGACTGCCAGGCCGTCCCCTGGACGGATAGGGGACGCCTAGCCGTCCCTCGACCGTCTCGGGGACGGCCGGCCGTCCCCTATCGCACAACTTATAAAATATAAAAATAAAGTTTCTTTTTTAATTTTTTTCTTTTTTAAAACATTGCTTTGTGGGCCCCATGCCTTCCCAACCCTAATATGGCCACTTAAAACATTTTTTTACCTTCATTTGATCTCATTTTAACTTGCCAAAATAAAATTGCAACCAAGAGCAAAAGTGAGAAGAGAAAGAGGAGGGTTTGAAGGAGTTGTTGGAGAAGAAAAACCAGCATTTAGGAGGAAGAAAGGAGAGCATTAAACAAACAACCAACAAAAGAAGTGAAAGAGGTAAGTTATTTTTTCATTATCTTTCATTTTTTTTCATTTTTTTCTAAGTTAAAATGATAAAATGTATGATTTTTTGTTTTTTTTTTTAATTTTCAGTTTGCAAAAACCAAAAGAAAACAAAATGAGTAGCAATAGTGAAGATAGTGGGGATGTTGAGAGGGGGGAAGAAAACCAATCAATTCATATGGGGCAGCCTCAAACAAACCCATTTGATATCCCTTCTGAAGACTTGAAAAAATATGCAAAAGGCCCTTTAAATTCTAAAAAACCTCTTCTTCAACTAGCATCACGTGTAGACAAAGGCAAAGGGAAAAACACTGGGGGTAGTAGATTGTGGCTATGTCACATTTGCAAAGAAAAATATAATGGGAGCTATACAAGAGTCTATTCTCATCTATTGTGTTTTGGAGGCCATGGGGTCAAGGGTTGTAAAGATATAAAAGATTTTGAGAGGATGGAGTGTTATAGATTGCACTTGGAGGCCGGAGGAAGGCCTATGGATCAGCTTATGCAAACTCAATCCGCACATTCAACCTCACCTATGCCCTCTATGCTTGGTAGTCCTAGTGTTGGTAGTGGTAGTAGTGGTGCGGGTGGTGTTCATATTTCCACAAGAGGGAAGAGGAAGGCTGCTACTTCTAGTGAGCAGCAAAATACAGTTGAAAATATGTTCAATGTGCAAGCACGAGATGTGGCAGATTCTTCCATTGCCAAATTTTTCTATGCCCATGCTATCCCATTCCATGTAGCACGTTCTCCCTACTTAAAAAAAATGTTTAGAGATGTGGCAAATGTTGGTACCTCATACATTCCCCCTGGAGAACATAAATTACGTACTACACTCCTTGAAAAAGAATATTCTAAGGTGAGTGTGGTGATGGAGGACATGAGACAGTGTTGGATTAGAACAGGTTGCTCTATTATCATGGATGGGTGGACCGATATTAGACAACGGCCACTTATAAACATCATAGTCACATGTTCAGCTGGTTCATATTTCCTTAGAGCCATTGATTGTTCTGGAAAGCGCAAGGATGCAGAATTCCAATTTAATATTTTGAAAGAGGCTATAGAGGAGGTTGGGGCAACCAATGTTGTGCAGGTGGTTACTGATTCAGCACGTGTGTGCAGATTAGCAGGTTTGATGGTTGAGAGTGCTTACAAGCACATCTTTTGGACCCCTTGTTGTGTTCATGCGTTGAACAACGCATTGAATGACATAGGGAAGATGGATTGGGTGCACCAGGTGGTTGTAGATGCTAGAGACATTTAGATGTTTATTTGCAACTATCACACCTCACTTGCCCTCTTTAGGACATTTTCAAGGAAGGAATTTCTCAAGCCTGTAGCAACAAGGTATGCCAGCTACTTTATTTTGTTAGAGAGGATGCTTGAGGTACAGGAGGCTCTACAGTTGATGATGGTTAATTCAGAGTGGAATAGATGGGCTATGGCAAGCACTGCAGAAGGGAGAAGCATCAAACAAAAAATTCTTGATGATAATTGGTGGTCCAATGTGAGGTAAAAAAATTGTTAATTAATAATTTGTTATTGATTGCTGATTTTATAAAAATATATATATATGATTTTATTATTAATATTTTTTTATTTTCTAAGTTCTAACTTGTCTTTTTTCAAATTTTTGTTTGCAGATTTGTTTGCTCCATCATTTCACCTATTGTGGATGTCATTAGATATGCTGATACAGACTCTCCAAGTCTTGGAGAGATTTATGAAACTTTTGACTCCATGCTTGGAAAAATGAAGAAAGCAATTTCTGATAAGGATCCTAATTCGGGATTATATGAGCAAAAAATTAGGCCCATTGTGACAAGGCGGTGGAACACTATGAACACCCCGCTTCATATGGCAGCCTTTGCTCTTAATCCCAAATGGTATGTACCTAGACCTGGTAGGATGCCTCCTTGTGATGATGATGAGGTGAAAGAAGGGTTTATGAGGCCCCTTGCAAAAATATATTCAATTGAGGAGGCCAGTCTAGTTCGTACACAGTTCACTGACTTTGTTAATCTCCGTGGTCCAACATTCGGCAAACCAGAGGCCAGGGTAGATAGAACTACAGTAGCTCAAAGGGATCCTATTGGATGGTGGTCATGGCATGGGAAGGATGCACCACAATTGAGGACGCTTGTTGTTCGCCTCCTTTCACAGGTAATACTTTAGATTAACATAATTTGATTTAGATGAGTGATAGTGTTGAAGTTTGAACATTTATATAATCATAATTTAAATTGAATGTCCTAATTAGTAAATTTAAATTACTAATTTAGTTTTTAAATTTTGTCTCCTCTCACAGGTTGCTAGTTCCTCTGCTGCAGAGAGGAATTGGTCAACATACGGCTTTATTCACTCTATCAAGAGGAATAGGCTGACCTCTAGACGGGCAGAAAAATTAGTGGCTGTGCATAGTGCTTTGCGACTCCAGGATCGTCAGACTCCTGAGTATAGACAGACTCCAGCATTACGATGGGATGTTGATCCAAAGGACGTCACACAAATTGAGGTTATATATACGAGGATTGTCAGAGTTCCATTGATTGTTTCACCATGTTGGTCAAATAGGACTCAAACCAGACTCCATTTTGGATGCATGTTATGCATGCCGAAAGTAGCCGGCAATCATCATATCTTCTATTTTATGTTTTTCCTTTTAACATTCTTGTGACTTTGTCATTTTGACATTTTTAGTACAAACTTGTAGCCTTTTGGGAATTTTATTATTTTATATCATATGCACATTGACTATTTGACATGAATTATGGTCCATGGATGCAATTAGGTAGCTGTAGTATTAATTTGTTTGATAATTCGATTCTATGATGCATATGTCAATATGATTGGTGATTGATATGATTATCATTACTCATATGAATATCTGAAATTTGAAATTTCCCTATATTTTTAAAATAAATTCTCTACCTTTCATATCCCCCCCATCCCCAAAATCCCTCAAAATTCTGTCGTCCTCGAACGCCGTCTCCTCAACAGTCCTCGAAAACTTTGCGGGAACATGGTTTCGCATTCAAGCACATGCCCGCCTCGAAGTTATCTTTATTGTCAGCATCACCCGACATCAATCTCATATTCTCCAATTATCTTGTGGTATCTTACATTGGTAACATTCATTGTGGCTGGGTATAACTATGATTGTACTTGTTAGACTGTGATTCATTTCTAATTAGATTTGAGTGTCATTAATTATTGTTGCTAGGTGGAATCCTTGTTTGGCATTTTGCAGTGGTATCAGAGCCTCAATCCTGCCAGCCTATGGGTTCAATTACGCAAATGAGTGAGGAGGAAGACGATGAAGTTGTGGTCTCCAAAATTGCTAGATGGTATGAAGGGTATCAAAAGTATAAGGATCTTCTGACATACCGAGAATATGTAAGACTGACGAGAATGGTTATACTCGTTAATGAGGAGATTATCAACATCTTTGATGAGTACTCAGGTGAACCTGAGGCTATCAAGGACACAGGATCTTTTGATGGTTACTACATGAGGAAAAGAAAGGAAGAGGAAGAACAGTCAAATAGTGATGAAGACACGATAGAGCAACCCTTGCCTACAGAACATCTTTCTAAAGAAGAACCAAGAGTGTGTTGAAGATGCACCAATGATTGTTGATGATGTCCAGGAGACACCCGCTCACTTTTTAGGTATGGAAGTAATCAAACCTTACAATAACAATCTACAATGTTTGGAAAAGTTTGATGATTTGTGAGATAAGGGTTATGCTATTGTGAAATAAGGTTTGACTAAGTCTGATTCCTGTGAGGAAGGATGGCAAGTTTATTATGAAAACCCTAAGGATAGTAAAGAGAAAAAAAGAAAACTCCATAGAGGTTGACCAAGAAACATTTGAGCTCCTTTGTTCCAAGATTAATGAATTCGTTGATTGGTTAATTTGTAATCCTGAGAAGGAAATCTCCGGTGTGCACATGATGGGTCTAGGAGAGTTGATTGAGTTTGAGAAAGACACTGAACTTAGAGCATGAGGTAAGGACTGATTTTCTGATGTATGACAGCAGTCCTTTATCTTCACATTATCATGTAATGACAGCCAAAAAGATCAGCTTTAAGGTTTATAATTCTCATGGAAGAATTCATACTAGACCGACACCTATTGGAGAGCATGAAGCAATGAGGAAGGAGAAGTTTGAGGTGGTTGGAGGCACTAAGGAAAGGTATGATAGCTGTTCTGATTTTCTGATTTGGAACAGCAGTCTTTGGGTTTTGCTTAGTCTTGAGTTGGCAGCTCCTACTCATGGGGGCGACAGTAAGAAGTCATCTTCTCTTGTTTTGCACATCCATGGGAGATCACTCGGAGTTGGGAAGTCG
>VDFB02391881.1:0-15830 GCA_007258455.2 Sequoia sempervirens | reverse complement strand
CGCAATCATCTATCCATCCTTAATCTGATCAATCAACACCTTTAAGTCACCTAGGGTGATCTTTGAACTTGGTTTAGAATCCCTTTTACCATCCAATTTTATCCAATCATCCAATCTTATCAATCGTTTCATCAACAAATCTTATCTAATCCAAAATCATCCCTATCCAATCATCCAATCTATCAATTTAATCAAATATAATCCTTATCAAATCACCCAATTAGCTAATCCACTATCTACTAAATTAATCCTTCAATCGCCATTTAGGCATTGCATCCTAGAGTTTAAAGACATCTTAATTCACCTAGTAGTTTTGCATTTTCATGCCCATTCTGACTCGATCGGAAGCCAAGAAACAAATGGCAGAACAACAAGACCAAGGTTCCTAGCCGAACATCCCACAAGATCCTAACAACGTTATAAATACCACACAAGATCCCAACAATGGTGCAAATATCCCTTAAGATCCCCATAACGGTGCATCATCACAGTCCAACACCGACGTCCAAAACACCTCACCGCTCGGAGATGAAAACATGGTCAATTAGCCTAAAGTCACAGTTGACGAATATCTTAGCAATCTTACTAATGTTCAGATGACGGATCGCCTCCTCAACGAGTGTGGGGATAATATCCTTGCCACTCTGATCATGAAGGGGTCAAACCACCACCTGATTTCAATGTGTCATAGTATACTGGCACCTAGTCTCTTCTTGCATCACAAGATCCACAAACTTCACAAAACCTTCCAAGAAACTCTTATGTACCCAAAGGTGCACCCATAGAAATTTGGTATCATCTTGAGTTTGAAAATGTTGTAATCCATCAAGTTGCCACTTATCCTTGCCTCCCATCCACTGCCTCTATGACTCCATCTAATCCTAATGATCCCTTTGCCTATGGCATGCCACAAAACATTCTGCCTGCTCCACCACTTCCACCTCAACATCCTGGTCAACCACCCATCAATACTGGGGGAACTCCACTTCATGCACTAATGCCACCTCCAGGACCTGCACCTACTAGAAATCTACTACCACCACCCCAGGGTAATATCCCTATGTTTCAACAGCCTCTAGTTAATTTGCATCAATCCACTATGATGCAAGCACCACCACAACACACCGCTATCCCTTCGTAAATGCCACCACAACATGCTATTGTTACTACCATTTCATCTCAACCACCCCATCAAAAACCCCCACAACAAAATGTCACTATCCTGCAACAGATGGTCATCGTTCCACAACAAAAAATTTCAATTCCTCAATAACATAGTACCATTCCTATGCAACCCTCGCATCAAATCATGCAAATTGCTTCACAGCCACTGCAACTACCCCATAATGCTTCTGCAACAGTCCCACAACAACAACATATCCCATCTCGCCCACTTTATTAGCAGTCACCACAACATCAGCAATTGCCCCACCATACACACGTTCCTACGCAACCACAAAGGAATCCTCTCACACAATATCTTTACCACCCGTCTAGTACATATACCACTTACGCTGTTGCATCCAATCCTAATCTAAACGTTCATTTAGCCACTCATAATTCATCGTAGACTCAACCACCTCCCTACACTAATCCTTTACAATCGCACATGAACCCATACCAATAGCAGTGTAATCCACAACAACCTCCATACATCACACAACAACCCTACGTAGCATATAATTACTATGTTCAACAACAACCCTCATACCAACAAGGTGCCACATCCACGTCCTACATGCAACAACAGCCACAAGGTACTCAATACACCCCATATTATCAACAACAACCGCCTTATCAGCAAGGAGCGTCCATGTCATCATACTATCAAGGTGATACCCAATACTAGCAGGGTATCCCATCCACCTCATACTATCAACAACAACCATCATACCAGCAAGCGGCTTCCACTTCTTACCATCAAAATATGTCATCATCCTATCTGCCTTACGTAAATCCATAATCCGCTTACACCAATCAATACCAACCAACAACTCCATATACAACTCAACAAGGTTATGATCCAATTTCTTTAGCACCATCCTCATCATATCAATAGTATCCTTCATACAATCAACCTAGTTCATCCAATCTGACTCTCGCAACGCCTATCAATAAGGACCTCGAAGAATTCAAAGTTGCATTAAAGGACTTACAAACAGGGACCGGTAAATAATCCTTCAAGTTTGAAGATATTTGTCCTTATCTGTTTGATCCTTCAATCTCATTGGTTCCTTTCCCAAAGCATTTCGAAATGCCAAAATTCGATAAGTATAAAGGAACTAAGGACCCTAAAGCTCACCTTCAAGAGTTTTATGCCCACTGTCAAGAGGTCATGCACAATGACAATTACCTCATGAGATTGTTTCCTAGGAGCCTACAAGGAATAGCTCTTGATTGGTTCATGGGTCTTGAGAAAGGATCTATTAAGTCCTTTGCACAACTTTCAGAAGAATTTGTCTCCCACTTCTCCTTTAATCTGGAGAAGGATATAGACACATTAGACCTTTTGAAAGAAAAGCAACGGGAAGGAGAAACTTTTGTAGGCTATCTTCAAAGATGGTGAGCCCTAGCAAGTCGCATGAAATCCCCGCTAAGAGAAAAGGATATGCTCACCTTATTCATCAAAAACTCTCATTTGGATATGGCTCATAACTTCAGACTTCATTGTGTCACGACCTTCGCGTCCATAGTAGAGAAAGGTCATATTCTTGAGAGGGCCCTTATCGCCAAAGGACTAGTCAAAATCTTCAATCCTGATAAAGAGAAGTCATCCAGAGACAAGCCTTGATATTGGAACAAAAATAAAAATGTCATCAATGATGGTGTCACTGACACCAAACATGTCCAAGTGGCCAATGCTTCCCAGAAGCAACAATATCATCTTCCACAATAGTCAAATCCTCATGCTATATCAGTGCCATAGGGGCCACCTCATCCCAGCCAACAATTCAATCAAAATAATCAAGGGGGAAACAAACGTCAGTTTACCACGTTAGGAGAATCCCTAAGTGCCATTTTCAATAGACTCCTGCAAGCCAATTACTTGATTATGTATCCTGTGACTAAGCCCCTTGACGAATCCAAGCCTAAACCAAATTGGTTCAAAGAAAATGAATATTGTGAGTTCCACAAAATTAAAGGGCATACGTTGAATAAGTGTCAAGGTCTAAAAACGTACATCCAGGATCTTATAGATTGGGGTGACATGCATGTGGATGCCAACACGACACCATCGTCCAATGCTCAATTGCAGATATACCAAAATGCTTTCCCTAATCATAACCAAGGTCCTAGCATGTCAAATTCAAACCCAAGGCCTAGCAATAACAATAATCAAAATAACAACACCAATAACATCAACAATAAAAATGTGCCACTTAACTATGAAGGCCTCATTATGCACATCAAACAAGTGGAACCACGTGTATCCATGATAAGCGTAAAAGGCAAGGATTCTCAACGTGTTGTTACCACCCATCAAACCCGTATCACTGTCCCTGGAGCCTCCACATCCACCTAGCCGCAGCCTGTGAGCTCTTAGTACAACATCCTTGACCATCTAGGAAAGACCTCAGCACAAATATCCATCCTAGATTTGCTTAAGTCTTCCCCTGGACACCAAGAAATCCTAAATAAGGCCTTACAAGACACCCAAGTTCCTAATGACATAGACCCTACACAATTTCAAGCATTGGTAGGGCACCTCTCCACCACCTATCAACTAGGTTTCAGCCAAAATGACATGCCTTGCATCGACTCCAATCATAATTATCCCCTTCATCTAGAGGTCCTGGTAAACCATCACAAAGTAAAAAGGGTCTTGGTAGATAATGGTTCCACCTTAAACCTTTGTACATTGAAATTCATAAAATAGGTTGGATACACCCATGTTGATTTAAATAATCAAGTCATCACAATCAAGGCATATGATAATGCAAAACATGATTCAAAAGGTATAATATGTCTTCCAATTCAGGTTGGTCCAGTTGTACAATATACCACATGCCATGTCCTTGGTTTGGAATTTCCCTATAACCTCCTCCTCGGTCATCCATGGATTCATGCCATGTAGGTCATTCCATCCACATACCATCAATTCCTAAAATTCCCATTCAATGGGGTAGAAGTTACCATGCACGTGGATCCCCAACCATTTGAATATTGTCACGCGTTGGAAGCTTCTTTTCCTCATTCTCACTATTATCCTAGAGTGGAAATGGGACCACCGCAAACATCATCATCCCAATCATCTACCACCATATTAGCCACCACTTCATCCAATCCATCATCCACATCTGATTCCACCGTCACTAAAGTCCAGATCATTGACAAGGGGTGTGGTGAATATGAGATGCACACAACTTTGAACGTGGCAACTATGCCACCCTCATCGCACACATATGGTCAACTGTCACAGTCTACGCCAAAACTAGAAGACAAGACCATCACCTTTAATGTTCCGAATATAGGATCCAACACCTTTCACTCTCCTGGGTTAAGACAAGATGCGCTAGAAGATGACATAAGCCAATGGGTTTACCGTGAGGAACCTAATCCCTCCCCTTATTTAAAAGAATATTTCCAGGAGAATTATCCTTGGCCCTCTAAGTTTGCAAAAAAAGTACAATTATTAGGGGGGAGGCCTTGGGATTGAAGAGAAAGGAAGGAAACACCATATTCAGGCTATAATAAGACCAAGATATTCAGGCTTGGGTCATGACACAAAACAAAAGGGACCTATAGCATCTAGTGCCTCTAATAACGTTAGTGAGAGTAACAGTCTCCTTGAAGACATACCAGAGGAGGAGTCCATCATACACACAAACGATGATGTAGATCACATCGACCTCTCTTCCATGTTTGACTGCTTACACATCTGCACCATTAACCTATCTCTCAAACATCCTAAACTCATAGATTGGGACCTACATGGTAGTGCACCTATCGATACCTTTCCCACAATGGATCAATACGTACATCTCATAGGATTGGGGGAAGATGAACACCCTAACCGCAAAAGTAAAAAGAAACAAAATAAAAAAGGGCCACTTAGTGAAAACCTCTCTGAGGCGCTTCCTGACCTAGAAAAAAGTAAAAACAAAGGGTGTATCTGATAGAAAATACCTCGATGAGGTGCTAGAAGATGGGGATGTCCATCTTCCCCTTGTAGAGACTCAACTCTCTGAAAGATCATCCATCCTGATAGAGGAAACACAAGAAATCCATTTGGGAACTAAAGAGGATCCCAAAATCACCTATGTAGCCAAGGCATTATCAGAAGAAGAATATTCTACTATCTCCAAGCTTCTTAAAGAAGGCATCATCAACTTTTCATGGACATATTCAAATATGCAAGGCCTTGATCCAACTTTGGTAGTACATCACCTAGACGTACGTCCTAATGCCAAGCCTGTCAAACAAAAGCTTTATAAAATGCACCCTCAAGTAGCCTTGCTGGTTAAGAAAGAGTTGGAGAAATTATTGGAAGTTGGATTCATAAGGCCCATCGACTACTCAGAATGGATCTCAAACATAGTACTTGTAGCCAAACCAACCGAAGCTATCAGAGTTTGTACAGATTTTCGTGACCTCAACAAGGCTTGTCCTAAAGATGACTTTCCTTTGTCGAACATAGATATGTTGGTAGACTTAACTACAGGGCACGAGATGCTTTCCCTCATTGATGGCTATTCGAATTGCACCTGAGGACCAACATAAGACAACCTTCACTACACCTTGGGGCACATTCTACTATAATGTCATGCCTTTTGGTCTATGGTCCTCAAGAAGATCTTTGAGTGTTTAGAACAATACAAGCTAAGGTTAAATCCAAAGAAATGTGTCTTTGGAGTCATGTTAGGCAAACTGTTGGGTTTCATTGTCTCTCACAGAGGTATCGAATCTGATCCAACAAAAGTTAAAGCAATCATGGATATGCCTCCATGACGTAACCTCAAACAGTTAAGAATCCTTCAGGGTAAACTGCAATCCATTTGGTGATTCATTGCTCAGCTAGTTGATAAGTATCAAACATTCACTCACCTCTTGAAGAAGAATAACACTTTTAAGTGGACCTAGCAGTGTCAATTTGACTTTGACAAAATCAAAGAATATTTGGCTCATCCACCAATCCTTATGTCACCAATTCCTAGAAAGCCACTCCTATTGTACATTCTGCTACTTCAGTGGCACTGGGGGCATTGCTAGCACAACATGATGAATCATGAAAAGAAAGAACAATCTATTACATCAGTTGGACCCTTGTAGGATATGAACTCAACTATTATCCAATGGAAAAAGCCTGCTTAGCCATGGTTTTCAGTTCACAAAATCTCTAACATTACATGCTCAATCATCTCGTAAAGCTCATATCCAAGGTTGATCCACTTAAATACATGTTATCAAGAACAATTCTGACTGGTCGCATGGTTAAGTGGGTCATGCTTCTGAGTGAATTTGATATAGAATATGTAGATCATAAAGCTATTAAAGGATAGGTAATTGTTGATCAGTTGGAAGATTCCCCCCTTGTAGATGCCTATCCTTTCACCACATAATTTATTGATGGAGTCTTTGCAGTAACAAAAGCGGCCACGTGGACACTATACTTCAATGGGTCATACACACACAATGGATCGGGGGTAGGAATTTTTCTCGTCACCCCTCAAGGAGATTATATACCAAAGTCATTCAGATTAGCCTTCTTGTGCACAAACAATATAGTTGAATATGAAGCCCTTATTACTAGCCTTAGAATTGCAATTTAGTGGCATATCACCCACCTTAGAGTTTTTGGTGATTCTCAATTAATCATCAAACAGGTCAGTGGTGAATTTCTCACAAAGGATGATAAGCTACTGCCTTATAAATGCATGGTAGATGACTTCAAGAAGTATTTCACATCCATTCAGTTTGACCAAATTCCAAGAATCCAGAACAAAGTAGTGGATGCCATGGCTACCATTGGTTCCTTAATTGACATGCCTAAAGATAAAATAGAGTGTGAATTCCTCATTGAATAGCTCTTAATCCCAACATATGATATCCCCAAAAGTGAGAAGGTGTGTGACATTGTAGGTCCCATGTCCCCCCGATATCATGATATCTATAGTTATCTTCACGATAACATACTACCTTTCGATCTGACACGTAACCAAAGAAAATCCTTCATCCAACGTACATCCCATTACACCATCGTAGGTGATACTCTTTATCGACGTGGGTATGATGGAACCCTCCTCCGGTGTCTGAACGAGACTGAATCCCATATTACGTTAATGAAGGTACATAGTAGTGTATGTGGGGCCTACTCAAACGGTATGGCCCTAGCTAAGAGAATTCTCTAAGTAGGCTACTATTGGCCCACATTAGAACATGATTCCTATTGAGTTCATCAAAAAGTGAATCCCTTGTTAGTAGCATGCCGATCTGAAACATGCTCCAGCACAGGATCTACAACCTCTTGTTGCACCATGGCCCTTCTCTCAGTGGGGTTTCGACCTAATTGACAAGATCTATCCCCCATCCTTTAATGTCCATACCTTCATTATTACCACAACTGAGTACTTCACTAAGTGGGTGGAAGCAATGCCACTCTCACAAATCATAGGTACTCAAATCTCCAAATTTATCCTCTTCCATATTCTCTGTAGATATGGAATACCCTCCACCATCATTTCTGACAATGGAAATCCTTTCAAGAACCAAGCTATGAAACACCTTTGTGATACCTTCCATATCCAACATCGTTGGTCCATGCCTTATTACCCCTAGGGCAATGGTCAAGCAAAATCCGCCAACAGAATCCTCATCTGAATCCTTAAAAAGGTAGTCAACAGTATTGGTCGAGATTGGCACCTTCATATCCATCTCGCCCTTTGGGAATATCACACTTCCATCTACACTCCTAGCGGTGCCACTCCATATTCCCTTGTCTATGGTGCTGAAGCTATCTTGCCGATTGAGGTGGAAATTCCCTCACTAAGAATCTCCTTAAAAAATCTCATCAGTGATGTAGATGCTCAAGTTGCAAGGCTCATCCAACTAGAACTCCTAGATGAAAGACGGATCAAAGCGTATGATCATCTTCAAGCCTATTAGAATCATGTAAAAAGAAGCTACAACAAGAAGGTTTGTCCCCGTCAGTTCAATATTACTGATCTAGTCCTCAAAGAAAATCAACACATGCAACAGGATGGAGAAAAGAAGGGTAAATTTGAAGCAAATTGGCTTGGTCCTTATGTCATCACTGCAAAATATGGATCAGGGGCCTACAGACTTGAAACACCTAAAGGAGAACCCCTAGAGGAACCCATTAATATTATGCACCTGAAGAGGTTCTACACTTAAATCAACTGGGGTATCCTCTCTTGCAAAAATCCAAAAAATACAAAAAAAGTAAAAATTGTCAAAAATACAAAAATAAATAAATTGAAAAATTAGAAAAATCCAAAAAATAGTAAAGAGAAATAATTCATCCTATGGTGAAAACCACCCTTGGTGGCACCTTGGATAAGTACTTTTGGTGAAAATCCGGTCACAAGCACCATTCGTAGAGAGATTAATCATTATCTACCTTGTGTCCTAGTTACTTCATGCTTCCATCCATCTCAATCCCACCTCTTCCATTCGCACCTGTCATCCCATCACTTGGTATATTTTGGTTGAGCATTGGACAAGCTTCATTCGCTATTGGTCATCTTGAGATTTTATCCTAATATGAGCTTGTGTCGTCAATCTTGTCATTTTGTCGGTCCTTTACTCGCATTTAGGTTCCTTCGTTGTGTTGGTCTCCATTTAGTTCCCATCACGTCTTGTCCATCTTTTTGGTCTTTTTCAAACTATGTTGCCCCTGCACTTTCACATAGGCAAGTTCAATCAATTGATCCACCCCTAGGGCTTTGCTTTTGGTCAGTTCTTGTCACCGTTTTCCATCGCTCATCTCCATCAGTCCTCTTTCCGCTTTTATCCATAGTCTTTTCTTGAACTACAAGGGCTTTGCGCTTTCACGTAGGCAAGGCTAATCTTTGATCGGCCCCCGAGCCCCTAGGTCGTCAGGGTGTGTCAGTCTTGTGTCTCGTGTCTTGTGTCATGTTGTCAAGTATGTCCTTATCTAGTTGGTTCTTCACAAATGACATCCACTCATTTCATGAGATTCAATCGATTCTGGAATTTCCTCACGAGGTGGCTTTATAATAGTGGTTTACAATTTATAAGAGGAAGGAAATTTCGCTTTTTTTTTTCACCATATTCAATGGGGGTTGAACCTCACAAGGGGTTTGCCGAACCCATGGTTCAACCGAACCACTAAAACCTAAATTAAAAAATCATATTTAAATAGGTTCGGTCGAACATGGGTTCGACCGAACCCCTTAAATATGACAAAAACCAAAAATTCTTTCATTTTCAACTGTCACTTTTACTTTCAACTTTACCAGTCACTTTCCCTGGTGCCTGTGGCGAACGAGAACATGACGACGACCAAACAGAGGTTTTTCTTTTTGGTGAAAGCAAATTTAAGTTCGTCTCTCCAAAGTTCATCATTCTAGTTTGCATATCGAGCACTATCGAGCACTAGGTATTTAAAATTCAATTTTTTTAGAGTTCAAAATGCATCTATTTGTTTAATTTTGAAACCCTAAATGCAATTTTTTTCAAATTTGTTGAATTCAAATTGCATTTGTTTGAAAGTTTTTAAAGCGTTTTCAACATACAGTATTTTGCTTCCCCATTTTGCATACATTTTTGTCTTGTGTAAATGAAATATGCCTTCCCATTTCAACAATCAAAACTATGGATAAATAGATTTAATTTTAGTTACAAGAAAAATGTATAAATTATAAATTTATAACATAATTATGTACATGGGAAAATCCTCTTGGATGAAAAATATCACAACCAAAAACATGAACCAATTATATTATTTGATAATAATATCATTTACAATAAAATATTCATGTGCATACCCTTATAGTAGTATCATTTAAACATGTGAATATGGAGTAATTTCTAGTAGCATGATGATACCTACAAAATCATTATGCTTTTTCCATCTCAAGCACCCATAAATAGAAAAAATTTAAACCATAAAGAAAGTGTGGTTTAACCAAAGCCATGAGCCAAAATAATGACCTAAAAATGGCACCAAATTTGGCACAAATTTCAACATTATATTCCTTGACTTGGTTTATAGGATGTATTTAGCAAATGCTTTACATCTTGTCAAAAAAATTCAAATCCTCCTCCTCATAACCGACACTCCATTTTTGACATATTCAAACCCATTATTTAAGATGATCTTGATGATTTTCATAATTCTAATCAATATTCTAGTGTAACCCCATTTTTTATTCTCTTATGTGTCATATAACATTTCATAAGTAATTCCCATCTTACAATTTCATACAATGCTCTTACAACTTTTTAAATATATAAAAAGGACAACCCTAGTTCAATTAGGATTATTTAATTATTATCACCTACATCCATTCATTACATGTTATTAGTTTGTAGTTGCACACATTATTAGGAAATATGCATTGTCTAAGAAATTGGGGTATATTGCATGTTTGAGAGTGTTTTCCTTGATCTTTTATCTAGTTAAATTAATATCCTTTAAAATCTTGTTTTATGGAGTTTTCATCTTAACTCTAATATGACTAGCAAATAAAATGATGATTGAATCATTTTTTCATATAATAGCTAATGACAACCATATAAAGAGCCACATTAAAGAAGATGAAAAATAATGATCACTTGAGACTATGATTTAGATACATATGTTGGTAAACAAGATATTTTCCTAAATTGATAATTACGTATTGATGCACCTCTCCACCCTAAATATCCTCACTCGTTGGCTAGTAATTTATATAATGTATTAGGTGGCTATCCTTAGGGAATTAATACTATTCATAATATTACCACTCTAATGCATTTTAATAATGTTGTACCCTCTATGCATCCATCTACCCTTCATCCTCTTATAATGATTCCTCCTATCATACTATAGTTACCACTTCCATGGGATCCACCACCCATGTCCTACCGCCTTTCTCTCCACTAGTATTTTTCTTATCTCCCATCCTTTTATATATGTTCACACCATTGTTACTACTAGCACTATCCTATACAAATATACATTCTTCATACCATTCCTCCTTATCCTATGAAAATATAACCTTATAGTGTAACTTCTCCTTCCATTACCATGTCATTACCTTTCTAGACCTTCCCCTCTTTATACATTCTCCTTTTTATCCTACACTACTCTTACCACTAATATATCCCTATACCTTGGATATACTATTGAAGAAATTTAACTGACTTTCAATATCGCAAAAATTAGACCCATATTTTTAAACGTAAAATGTGTATAATAAAGCACAATCCATGCTTCCTAATTCAACTTCACTAATATCTATCGAATGAACTTAGGTTCATTACAATAAGATAATCATATAGCCATAATTAGTTGTAAAGATAATGGTAAAGTTTTCAATAGCCATATTTATCCTTCCACATGCCACCATTAGACATACACATAAGATTCATTAGGAAAAGTGGATGTGTGGATATGTGGATCATATGTGTCAAAAAAATGCTTTGATAAGATGTGTGTAAGGAAAAAATGGAGTTCAAGTGTTTGATTTATGTCTATATAATAGGTCATAAACTCTAGGGGAATTATTACCACTTTGCACAATATTGCACCATATATATATATATATATATATATATATATATATCAAAATGAGGCAAAAAATACAATAGGAATAATATGGATATGCAAATTTTATCATTACATTTTTTTCCACTTTAAGATGCATGTGAAGATTTTAAAATAATCGTGCATCTCAATTTATGTGGTATTCACAAACATGTATGGAAAGTAAATATTTAGACATCAAAAAACATGAAAAAGTGGTTTGTTGTCTTGTGCACAACACATGTCCTTTTTCTTTTGAGAAAATTATCTATCACTTTGTAAAATCCTTGCTATGTTGAGATTATTTAATTTTTTCCCTCCATATTTGTAGTCCTTTTTATTTCTAGAAATATAATTTATGACATTTTTTCTTAATAAACAACATATGAATAAATTTTACATGGTTGTAAATTTTACACATGGTTGTATGCAATCTCATATATATATTACGTATGGTTGTGATTACAATGTTTATATTGTGTTTAGATTTGGTTTTATATTATCCTTCCAAAAAAAGTTTGATGTTTATAATATTTTGATTTACCTTTGGATTTTGTAGACACTAAATCTCACATACATTCATATCCATACCATGGTCCCCACCCGAACACCTAACATCCACTTATTAACAAAATTCATGATACCTTAATTCCTACACTTTATCAAAATCAAATCAATTTTTCTTTTTAGACCTAAAACGATCAAGGCCTAAACTAATTAAAATATTTATTGTAAAAATTTCCATAGTAAAGTACAAAATAGAGAAGGGCATGTCAACCCACAAATCATGAAGGTGTAGGGACAAAACCAAGAGACCCATCAAATAGGATTGTAGCAATCATATATAGACAAAATTGATTAAGAAAACCTACCATAAATGAAAAAAAACCTAAAAAGAAGACATATATTACATATTTTTTGAGTGCCCATATATTACATATATATAGCAAAAACTAGCAGAGGGTGAGGGACATGAGTGAGGAGAAACAACATTTCCTTATGTGCCTCCATTGTTTCTCCATACAATAGAGCACCCAATTCTATTTTATGTCCATTGATTGTATTTTCCACTAAAGATTCATCCCATTCTTGCAAGGTTCATTTCAAAGAAATTCAAACACAAAGGAAACTAGAGTTTTCCTTTAAAACTTTGTGTCTAAGCAAACACCCAACAAAATATTTTTCATTATGTAAGTCATCATCCTAAATGGCATTGTTTAGGGAATGGTCCAAAAAGAACTTATAAAACATAATCCACTACAAACTAAGCAACTAAACCATAATTTTGAAGAAGATCCATAGCATTAAACAAAAATAAAGACACTACCTAAGAGAGACATTAACTAGAGAGTTTCATATAGAATTTGGTCACCTACGGTCACCCAAATTACTAACTCCACACGCCAGCAATCAATCTTGAAAATTTTCTTCAGCATTTTGAAAAAAAAGTCCCAAACTCTAAATGTACTCCCTTTTTGGGATGGGATGAATGCTCTCCTATTGATCAAATCGGCCTCCATTGTTACTCAAGTAGAATAAATTAACCAAATATTTAAATGAATCATTCTCTCACAAATATTGAAATAAATTAAAATAAATCCAAGTATTTAATCTATTATTCCTAGATAATTCAATGAAAATTATGATAAATTAGTTTATATATCAATCAAATTATTTAACATATTTAATCAAATTAGATAAAAATTGAAAATAATTCAATCAATTCATTGATCAAAATAATTAAGAAATTTCATTAAATAAATAAATTAGTTAATTAGGTAATAATAGTAGCCACATTTTAATTGGGTTAAACTCATGATACATGATCAAATCCTAGCAATTTATCCATCATATAAAAAATCTATAAATTGAGATCAAATCCATCATTTTATCGTCTCAATTTTGAGCAAGTATATTTTATCTAGTTGGGCAATAAATGTTTTATCATTTGCAAGATATATCCATTTGTCAATATGTATTTCATTATAATTTTAGTTCATTTTTTGTGTAATTCATCTTTTCACTCTATTAGAGGTGATTTTTTAATTCAATTTGAAGTCTACATTTATTTTCCTCAATGTCTCATTTATTTAAATTCAATGCTTACAAATTGACATGCTTGGTGGGATGCAAACCCACAAATGCTCGGTTACATTTTATATTTTATACTATTAAAGTATTTGATTTATGCTTTATTTGTTATTTAATCTATGTTGATCACATTTTTCTATATCTATCCTCTTCGCCTATCCTTCTCTATGGATATGTTCCACTCATATCTACCACCCTAAGGTGATCCATGTCTCAATCCTTGTCAAGGTCACTCCTCCTCTCTACCTATATCCTTTCTCAATGAGCTAGATCTATCACTGCTACTCCCCAAAACACCTACATTTAAATATTAAAAAAATGTTTAATAAATCATACAACATTGATTAAAACTAACTAAACAATGAAAGCATTTAATATTATTTAACACCTTATGAATTATATTGAATGTCCCCAGCTTGAAATTTATAGCCATCGATGTCAATCACTTATTCATACTATAGCTTTGTTCTCCAAAACACCTACATTTATATAAAAGTGATTTTTTAAGAAAAATAATATTTAACCTACTTTTAACTCAACAATAATGGATGTATTTCTATCATAAACTCTTCGTACTCATAACAAAATCATGGCCTAGGTAGAGTATAAAAAATGTTGTTTCCAACCTCATATGTAAATCTAGAGTTAGAGTGTCAAAATTGTTGAATTTCATCCTATGTGCTATTAATTAGCTTCTTATCGACTCATGGAACCCTACTGCTAAAAGCCCAAGTATGATTTTCAATAGGACAAGTTTCTAATCATGATCTTATTGATAGTACTTTTGATAATGTTTTACGATTTAGGCTTAATTCAAGATAAGTTTACCTTAATAATTGAGCCTTTTTAATTATTTAATTTGTTACTAATGATGTTATTAGTCTATGAGCAACTCTTTTATCTTTTTCCTTACTATTATATACAATAGAATTTAATGCATTAAAAAAAACTTTAACATCAATTTTTAAACCATTTTGGGGTTCTTGAATGTTTTTAAATTTTAACAAACTCATTACAAAAAGATGGATTTTGAATTTCTTTTTCTTCTTCACATTTAGGTTTGAGCTCTTCTTATGTAATTTGGAGACACATTGAGTTTCATTGGTTCATGTGAGATATTTATAACAAGTATGCAATGAAGTCAAACTTTATTAGATTTGATTGAAGTAATATGAGATATTTATTTTGCTTTCCAATCTATAATTTTTTGTTGTTCTTGGCTATATAATTGAAGTTCATTTATGTTAACAACTATTAGATTAAATATTTTTATCCCCAATTATTTTCAAATGATTTTATACTTTAATCTTTGTATTCTTATTCTTTCTTTCATCGCTTCATTTAAAATTTGAACCATTTAAGGATGCTGCGTTATAGATTATAGTTGTCTTCCACCTCTTTTTAAATTGTTAATAGGTATGAAAATATTATTGATGTATAGATTACCATTACAAGTTTGGCCTTTTAGATTTTGTATTCCTTTATCTAGATATATTATTTACCAAAGTCTCATTATTTTTTTTTAGATATATAACATGGAAAATGTAGATCATGTTCCGTCTGGGTAAGCGATTCTTTGTTTGCAAATACTAGTAACGAGATAAAAAAAATTAAGAGATTCATTAGCACAAGGTGCAAACCCAGGGATATATAGTGAACCATGCATGTTAATATTGCATAGTCTAGAAAAACTAAAAGATGAACTTGAGAGGACTAGTGCATATTCCCTAGATGGAGTGATTTCTATTCTTTCTTGCATATAGGAAGTACATGGTGATGTTCCCTTTAAACAAATACAAGATAGTGTCACTAAAGAAATTTGATGCCACTTGTTTTCCATTTTATCAAAATGTGTGTAAGTGCTTGGGATACCAGTCACTAGATGTGTCGATCATGCTATGGCCTCATTGATCTACCCACGCATTTCGCAAAGACATGGTCTATACCCAAACAATGACCAGATTCCATTGTATTTTGTTCAACAGCTTGTATCGAGTCCATTTGGGCCTCAAAGTTAACTACCCCGACA